>CM077195.1:43541027-43668527 GCA_039654625.1 Rhinogobio ventralis
CGTTTGAGAAGAGATGAATGCAGGAAAACACAAGGAAAACTGGATAGAGTCTCCAAGAACTGGGAGAAGATTTGTTTTCCAGCTGGATAATAAAACATAAAACCAAAGCTATGCAGGAATGCCTTGAAAACAGCGACGTTTGAGTGTTCAGAGTTCAAACAGACGACTAGTAAATGCTGGGGGGTCAATACTTATGCAATTGATTATTTTGTGTCTAATAACCCAACCAGGCGGTAGAAATCTTTCACTTTGACATGAAAGAATGTTTCTGTTGTTCAGAATCAAGAACAGCAAATTCCTTGGTGGTTCAATTGGCGTAATCAACAAAATGTCCTGTATTAAAAAACAACTGTGAAGCTGTGCTTGATAGCGATGGGACACCTGGGAAACACTTTTGGGCCACATTTACTGAATAGTTTACTAAATACACTTTTGTGTGTGGAATATGAGCACAAGTGCAAAACAAGTTTTGAACTTTCTATTACCAAAGAATCCTAAAAAAAAAGGTATCAAGGTTTCCACAAAAATATGAAGTGGCACAACTGTTTTCAGCATTGATAATAATCAGAAATGTTATGAAAATCACTATTATAATGATTTCTGAAGGACCATGTGATATTGAAGACTGGAGTCATGATGCTGAAAATCCAGCTTTGATCACAGGAACAGAACTACACTTCAGCATGACTCTGGTTTACTCTTCACATTCAGTCTTGCAGTGCTGCTGATCTATGAACTTCTGTTTTTTCTCTGATAACAAAAGCATCTGCTAAAGGCCCACATATAAAATGCGCCGCTACTGTTCTGAGTGCTATTGCATGTGTCTGAAATGGGGGAAAAAAAGGTACAGAGTAGGCAAGTTCGGTCCTAGAGAGCCGCTGTCCTGCAGAGATTGACTCCAACCCTGAAAGACATCTATAGAAGCTCTTATTGAGAATTAACAGAGGTTTAAATGTTGATGATTTATTGACAATGTTTGATCGCCATTATGGTGATCAGTGTTTCCTTTGGTTGGGCAGTTTGACTCTTGGCTTTTTATGTGAGTTTGTGGTTTTTGTAACAGTGTTAAGTACATAATTTGTTGTAAAGGAAGCCATAAACAAAAATTGTCAGGAGATATAGTTTTCATATTCATAAAGAAAAATGATTGATATATAATATCCACCAACAATACTTTCTTGCCACAGATCAGACATTCTGATTTAAAAAAAAAAAAAACATTCTAGGAAGAAAAAAAGTTTAGACGCACACATTCATGACCTCAAGGCTAGATTATTGTAATGCTCTACTGGGTGGTTGCCCTGCTCGCTTAATAAATAAACTGCAGCTGGTCCAAAACGCAGCAGCTCGAGTTCTTACTAGAACCAGGAAGTATGACCATATTAGCCCGGTTCTGTCAACACTGCACTGGCTCCCTATTAAACATCGCATACATTTTAAAATCTTGCTAATTACTTACAAATCACTAAATGGTTTAGCTCCCCAGTACTTGAGCGAGCTCTTAACGCATTATACTCCATCACGTCTATTGCGGTCTCAAAACTCTGGCCAGTTGATAATACCTAGAATATCAAAATCAACTGCAGGCGGTCGATCCTTTTCCTATTTAGCATCCAAACTCTGGAACAGCCTTCCTAGCATTGTTCGGGAAGCAGACACACTCTGTCAGTTTAAATCTAGACTAAAAACGCATCTCTTTACTATGGCATACACATAAAACATTTTAATTTATATTTTATTCAAATTGTTAGGTTGCATTAACTAGGTCAGCCGGAACCGGGAACACTTCCCATAACACCTGATGTACTCGTTACATCATAAGAGGAATGGCATCTACGCTAATGTTAGTCTCTCTGTTTATCCCGAGGTTTACTGCAGTCAGCCGGATCCGGGCCGTATCCAGATCAGATGGTGGACCAGCGCCCAGACATTACCAACGCATCCCTGAAGTGTCTGCAGAGACCGTGTCAATTAGTCTCCCCTCTGAAATTGCTCATCGACATGGCATCCTCAATGGATCCATCTCCGGCGTGATGACTCCGATATTTCGAATATTCCTATTTAATAATTGTTTAATTGACACGCCATCCTCAATAAACCCGGCGTGATGCCTCCGATCTTTCGAATAATCCGATCTAATATTACTTCTGACCTATAAGGCTGCCAAAATAATAATCATACACTGTTTGTTAATTGGCCAGAGGAGAACTGGCACCCCGACTGAGCCTGGTTTCTCCCAAGGTTTATTTTTCTCCATTAGGACACCTGATGGAGTTTTGGTTCCTTGCCACTGTCGCCTCTGGCTTGCTCAGTTGGGGACACAACATTTTCAAATAAATATCCAAATAAATTTAATTACTAAACTAAATTATATCAACTACATTACTTGAATATATATGATAATAGAAATGAGCTGATGACATCACCGTTTTCTCCAGAGCGGCTGTACAGCCGAATCAAATTCTGTTCATTATTTTCCTGTTTAACACTGTGAAGCTGCTTTGAAACAATCTGCATTGTAAAAAGCGCTATATAAATAAAGTTGACTTGACTTGACTTGACACAGATATCAAGAATCAGCATATTAATCTCAACAATGGTGACATACTTAATGCTGCAATGCATGCTGGGAGCCATCAGTTTTATACTGTGGTGGTTCAGTAGGGTTGGAGCTAAACTCTGCAGGACATCAGCTCTCTCAGAACGAACTTGCCTACCCCTGACTTGGAGGTACAAAAATATATCCTTAAGGGTACCACCCCAGTGACTGCCAGTTGTACCTTAAAAGGTACAATTTTGTACTCTTTCACACATCTGTAAAGCATCACATTCTCTCTCTATACGTGCTTCAGACTCCAGTGGCTTCGCTAATGTAAACGGCGATTTCTCATTAAACATTCATCAGCATTTGATCATGCACAGCCTGACTGAGTTAATCTTTAATGGGTTTTATCTTTTAATTGAATGTGAGGTCACTGATATTCATAGTTTGCATTATGTCTGACATATTAGACTGTGTGGCTTTCTGTCTGGAAAGGAAGTCCAGTGACAGAAGCTTCTGATTTACATGAAACCCAAAAGTGGGAGCTTAAAACGAAATACTAGAATTGAGACTGATTTTAATGAATAATCTATGATTTTGTGTAAGTTAATGTCCATTAGAAGAGCAGTTTCTGACACCCATTAACACAAATGTTTTTGCTGGGGTTACGCAGTTCAATGAAATATCTGGCAATATAAGGTGCACTTAAAGGAACGTCACGAGTGACGTGGGAAAAAAGTGTCCTCAAGTGGCCTTAAGACCAGCAACATGAATCAAAGCAAAGTTATTACTGAAAAGATGAAGGTTAAAATGAGCATTTGACAGCATCTGCGGCGGCCAGAATGAACATTGAACATTTAGTGAATAATGAGCGCTTCCAAATGAGAAAGGAGCCATTTTATTTAATGGGATTTACAAACGACAGTGTAAAGTGTGCTGGGCTTTTCTGGATTATGATTTTCAAAGTGACCACATTTATATGCACTCATTTGACAGGGTAAGTAATATTATATGTTATATATTATATGCTGTATAAAATTGTTTTATTTTATAGTAATATTATATATGTATACAATTATTTATTTAACCATACTATTACAATGTATAAATATAAAATGTATAAATATAAAAAGAAAAATACATAATTTTTTTATATATATTTAAAGGTGCACTATGTGACATTTTTTTTCAGTAAAATATCCACAAACCACTAGGCCAGTGTTATATATTTTGTTCAGTGGAGTACTTACAATATCCCAAATCTTTCCAACTATTTGTAAATCATGAGGAAATTGCTATTTTAACCAAGGAACCGGGACGTGTTAGGGAGTCGCCTGTCAATGGCATCATATCTGCGTTACGCTCGGCTTCCGGTTTTATTTAACAGAAACGCTTTACTCTTACTGCAGTGTGCAACAAGTGCCATAGCAGCCGCCGAGAGAACGCACAGAGTAACGTCATAACAATTTTCAACACACTCAAATGTATCTCATATGATAAACAGAGCTGCGTTACCTCATACTCATGACCGGAAAAGCGGAAATGGCGCCGGCGGCTGTGGCATAATAAAAGTCCCGCTGCTCGCGAGGCGTGTGGTGCGCAATCGCTCCAGCGGCCTTGCTCAGCTCCCACAACACTCAGTCCTGCTCTGCTTCATACTACAATAACATTCATAATCGCATCCATGAACATGATTTCTGCCCGAGTCCTATCCCGATTCTTTTCCACCAGCTGTGAGGTGAAGACCACATGTCCCAAGATTCTGCGCTCAAACTTGGCGTCATCAAACTATGCCTTTGTTTTGTATAGGCGACCTCTAGCGGACGAAAAAAGTTACATAGTGCACCTTTAAAAGCTATGTTCATATAAAAACAGCATTATATAAAATAATTACAATAAAGAACCTTTTATTTTTGTATAGTCACTATAGTATTATTATTAAACATATTTCTAAATTTGGTGACTATAGAAAAGTACAGTTCCTACAAAAATATTTATATAACAATTTAATTATTATTATGCTGCATATATATATATATATATATATATATATATATATATATATATGTATTAGAATTCTAATAGTAAAATTGTAAAATAATATAATAAAATAATATAATAGTATACATTTAAATTATTTTTATATTTTATAAAAATTCACAAACACACACACACGGTAACACTTAATTTTAGGCAAGGTAAGTTGATTTATATAGCACATTTCATACACAATTTAAAGTGCTTTACACAGAAATGGAACTAAAATATATATAAGAAAAAAAAAGGTATATATATATATATATATATATATAACCTGAATCAGCCCTATCTGGAGTGGATGAAAATGGAGAGTCAGGTTCGCGATTTTACTATTTATATTTGTCAGGTAACGTTTAAACCGTACCCTTGCAGACAAATTTTCCTGGAACCACCGGGGCTATACGGATCTATCCGTCAGAGCAGATCTAAACGGAACGTCCTCGCACCGGAGGGATTTCAGTTTAAAAACTGTGTTCTACAATACCCTTGCAGACAAATCTTCCTGGACTGACTCCAGGGCTAACTCCCGTGTTTTAAGGTGATGTAGTTACACATTACTACAGTACATGTACTTACTATAGTAATAACAGTAAATTATGCATAAATACATTTAAATAACCCTCAACCAAACCATAACCTTGACTCTATAGTAAGTACATGTAGTTAATTAATATTACTTAGCACTTATTTGAATAAATACAATGCAACCTCCTCACCTTAATATAAAGTGTAACCATATATGGTCACTACACAAAATGAAAGAAAGAGTGAAAATGTGATGCGTCTAACACAAGGTGGATAAACAGATTAAACACTGGCTGGCCGTTCAGAATGACTCTCCTCTGTGACTGTGAACACACACTTTCACACACGTCTTTTTTGTGTGAAAGGAGGGCAGGTCGAGCACTCAGGACAGATCAGACCATCATGAACCCAGCTGAATGTGTCTGACAGAGATTAGACCGAGAAGACGGAGCTCTTTCCTGCTGCAGAGACTACGTGACCAACGCACGAGAATACACACAAAATATGTTCAAATGCCACTGTGGACCCGGGCCAACATCAACATGCCACACACATGATATGCAGTCATTACTCTATGGCAAACCAAACATGCGTGTGTCTGCGGATGATTAAGTGATCTCAGTGATGTCATCAGTATCCCAGCATTCCACTGCTGCAGATGTTTTCAGTCCAACCCCAACACACACACACTTGCACTCACACACAGTCACAGACACACACTCGCTTACAGACACACACTCGCATAAACACATACACAACCTCACACACACACACTGTCACAAACACACTCACTCACACACACTTGCGCACACACAGACACACACACACACACAGACTTGCACTCAGTCACACACTCACACACACACACACTCTAACACACACGCACAAACACTCTATCTCTCTCTCACACACACACACGCACAAACACATACAAAACCTCACACACAAACACTCACACTCACACACTCTTGCGCACACACACATACACGCACATCCACTCGCACACACACAGACACTCACTCATACATGCACACACAGACACATGCACACCCACACTCATACACTCGGACACACACTCACTCACTCTCACACATACTTCACACAGACACACACTTACACACAGTCTCTCTCTCACACACACAGAGACACACACACATTATGATTATTTTTTGGCATTTTGAACACCTTGTCATCCACCTAATATAAATATATAATACTATTATAATAACAGTTAATAATAGTAATAAATATAATTAATAATGAAATTAATAAATAGTAATGTGTTTAATTTGAATGTCACAATGCAAAACATGCATTGTTCTAAAAATAGGTATAATTTTAAAATAAAATCATTTTAAAATACAACTGTAGCATTTAGTTTTGTCATTTTTATGTTGCAGTGAATCGTGACCTGGACATGTTTTTATTCATCGACATTCTGAGGATCTAAAAGTCTGAGACCGCATCGAAAGTTTGAGTTACTAAAATACAGAAGGCCTTCTCATTCATGCACACCTTTCAGTTTAACTTTTAACCCGCATTGTAATGCAGAAAATTCAACATTTCTATATTCAAATAGCACAGAATATGCAAAAGAATGCAAATTAGACTTCATATTATATATTGGAAGTGTGTTTGATAATGAGCTCTCTCTCTGTGTGTGAGTTAAACCTCTGCTGATTGTTAGATTTCAAGCTCAAACATCGTCCTCCTCCTCCTCATCAGATCTTCCTCTCGGCTGTGCAGATAGATGAGGTTCTGCGGGTGTTTGGTGCTGCGAATGTGGGCGTTGATGCTGCACCCGCTGAGACACATTAATCTGCAACCCCTTTAATTCTCCGCGGAGCTCAGAGGAATGTCAAATAAACAGAATCTGTACTGTTCAAATCTCCTGGACACTGCATACTGGACACCAGGGCTGCACACGATATATAGGAATAAAACACATATTGTGATACGTCTAGGCTGCGATTGAATGAAATAAATACATGCGCTGCCCGTTTCAGTGTGAATCGAGTCATTTACACTCGTGCAGATCATGACAGTGTTTCATCTGCGCTTCATTCTGAAACCCGTCAAAATAAGGTTTACCATTTGAAAACGAAGAAATTAAGACGTAAATATTAGTATTGTAATTTTTATTTTAATTGTTTATTTTACAGTACAATAGTATTATTACAATCTTATTTTATTTAACATTTTATTTAATAATAATCACAATTATTTCCTTATAGTCATACTGAATTGGTCAAAAACAGTGGGAATGTGGCCTATAAAACCTTTTTCTTCTTTTTTTTTTTAAGTGTTCACTTTATGGTTATTGAAGCCGGTTTGTGATGTTCTTGTAAACAGCAAACCCACATTTTTCAAGATCCTACAAGGATTTTGCACTCAAAAAAAGTCTTCAGAGTAAAGAAAAGTAAAGAATTATAGAAGTAAGAGTAATTGAGTAATAAAGAGTATTTTTTTATTTTTTCTGCATATGACATGCAAACCCAAAATATATACACCGATCAGGCATAACATTAAAACAACTGACAGGTGAAGTGAATAACACTGATTATCTCTTCATCACGGCTCCTGTTAGTGGGTGGGATATATTAGGCAGCAAGTGAACATTTTCTCCTCAAAGTTGATGTGTTAGAAGCAGGAAAAATGGGCAAGCGTAAGGATTTGAGCGAGTTTGACAAGGGCCAGATTGTGATGGCTAGACGACTGGGTCAGAGCATCTCCAAAACTGCAGCTCTTGTGGGGTGTTCCCGGTCTGCAGTGGTCAGGATCTATCAAAAGTGCTCCAAGGAAGGAACAGTGGAGAACCGGAGACAGGGTCATGGGCGGCCAAGGCTCATTGATGCACGTGGGGAGCGAAGGCTGGCCCGTGTGGTCCGATCAAACAGACGAGCTACTGGAGCTCAAATTTGCTCAAGAAGTTAATGCTGGAGGCTGGAGGCATATTTAACACTTTATAAAGTTAAATATCTAGCTTCCGGCAGACCACCTTTCATCTTACGAAGAAACGCCTCTCGTAGTTCAAAACACTTACACTACGCCCAACGTCATACGACGCGCCAGTTACACTTTTTCCACAGGTGGTCAACATCATGTTGATGTTGGCCCGGGTCCACAGTGGCATTTGAACTAGATATTAAACATCAGGATAATTATTACTATAACGCCGATTGTGTTCGTCTGAAAGAAGAAAGTCATATACACCTAGGATGGCTTGAGGGTGAGTAAATCATGGGGTAATTTTCATTTTAAACTAATCCTTTAAACCAATGCAACTTACTTCCAGCTGGGCATTGCAAATACAGTGTGAATCCTTGACGAATTGCTTTGTTCCTCTCTTGTAAATCGATAAAAGCGTCTGCTAAATGCATAAATGTAATGTAAATGTACCTTAAATATACACAAACAGATGTGGCCAGGAACATGCTCACATCGAAACGGCTAATGCTGGAATATATTGAGAGTTATGCATGAAACTCCACAGAGCTCCTGCTATTCGCAGCTGCTGCGTTAATGAACTTCCAGTCATTTCTGGCATCTGGAGTCTGGCATGTGCTGCAGGTGCACAAATCAGTATTCAAGGGTCGGACAGCCAAACATCTGCCTTACAGGAGGAGGAATCAGACTGCAGGGTAATCGTGGGTTAAAATGAACGATGATCTAATAACAGGCGCATATGAAGCGCTTGAGCGGCGCAATATAATGTATATTTTTTTCAGTGTTTAATTGCACTAGTGTTGTAGTACTCGAGACCGGTCTTAAGACCATTTTTTGAAGGTCTTGGTCTTGTCTCGGTCTCAACACACATTGGTCTTGGTCTCGACTTGGGTCGCACTTACATCCTCATTTCTTTCCCAGGAGATCAAAAGTCCTTATGGATTTCTGCACTGGAAACGCTTACGGAGAGTTTTATTGCATTATCTAGATTTCCTTGTTCATTATCTGTGTAGCTACACCTGAGGAAAGAGACGTGTGTGTGTTTTATGGATGTGTGTGTAATCAGGCCTGAAGAATAGGATGTTATTGAATTTGACTGAACAGAGCTCTCCGTGTGTGTCTCATTCTGTATTTCTGTCTCCAGAGATATGAGCTCGAGCTCAAACACACACACACACACACACACACACACAGACACGGCCCAGGCGCTCAACAATACCGTCAAACTGCTCATTTATGTCCAACTAAATTAACCTCCTTGGAAAGGTTTTCTCAATAATTCGGTTAGAGTAATTTAATTTGAGGTTTCATTTAACAGATAGAATTGCAGAAGTGTTGATGTGATGAGATCTGTATAGAAATAGGGCCCTATAAAATGTATTTTCCCAAATTCAATTTAATTTTTTTTCCAAAAAAAATCCCACATTGTATTTTTCTGGATTCTGTTTAAATGGTTTGATTAAATGTAAAACATCAGAAAGCATGTCAAATTAACTGAATTCATTTAAGTTTAAGATTAACAATTTAGTAATTTTGTAACAATATTAGGACCCTATTTTTCACAAATTCTGTTTTCATTTTTATATATTTTGCATTTTAATTATTTAATAATAAATTTTACTATCCAAAACTGTGGTAATCAAATGAATTCATAATGAAAATACAGCAAAAATTGCATTTTTGTTTACTATATAAATTAAAACATAGATCTCTTGATTGTGTGATATTCCTTAAAACTGTTGGAATAAATTGTATAAATATTTTTATTAATATTATTACTTTAATGAGTACATTTACTATATGACAGTAATATATTTCTGACATTATTTTGATTTATTAATGAAAAATGAGCCAAATTCCATGACATTCCATGACATTCACACAATTACGTCCACGTTTTCTGCTTCACAGAGAACACAACATTTTTCATGCAGCTCCTTCATTAAATCAATAAGCCACTCCAGTGCTTTTACCATGGCTAACACATGTCCTTTACCCTCTTAACCGTGGTAAAATCGCTGTAATACCTAAAATGGCGCATTGCTCTCTTTTAAAATGGTATCAACAGCAACACTCTTTCCTCTCAGGATTCCACGGCATATGGCATTCCGGAATAATGACAGGATGGAATGTCTATGGATTCTATAAGTGGAAACATTCCGCATGTAAATCAGACGGTGACCTGAAGAAGCGAGAGGACTTCACAGACCTGAGAGCAGCCAGATGGGCTTAAGCGAAGAGTAGCAGTGTGTGTGTGTGTGTGTGTGTGAGCATCGTCTGAGGTAAGTTCCATACATTGTACGCTCTGCTGCAATAGTAACACATAAGCTCTACCCATAATACAATATTTTGAGAAATCCACAGGGACTGAATGAAGGGTTATGAAAGAAAATGATGAAAGGACACAGAGAACAAAACTCAAAAAGACAAACATACACTATATTGCTAAAAGTATTGGGACACCCCTCCAAATCATTGAATTCAGGTGTTCAATCCCTTCATGGCCACAGGTGTATAAATCAAGCACTAGGCATGCAGACGCTTCTACAAACATTCGTGAAAGAATGGGTCGCTCTCAGGAGCTCAGTGAACTCAAGCGTGGTACCGTGATAGGTTGCCACCTGTGCAATAAGTCCATTCGGGAAATTTCCTCACTACTAAATATTCTACAGTCAACTGTTAGTGGTATTAGTGGAGTCAATAGCTACAGACCTGTGGCCTTCAGATGAGCTCAAGAAAAGTGCGTAGAGAGCTTCATGGAATGGGTTTCCATGGCCGAGCAGCTCATCCAAGACTGACATCACCAAGTGCAATGCAAAGCGTGGGATGCAGTGGGGTAAAGCACGCCGCCTCTGGACTCTAGAGCAGTGAGACGTGTTCTCTGGAGTGACCGATCGGAGTGATCCGATGGACAGCAGTTGCCAGGAGAACGGGGCTTGCCTGACTGCATTGTGACATACAAGTGTAAAGTTTGGTGGAGGGGGGATTATGGTGTGGGGTTGTTTTTCAGGGGTTGGGCTTTGCCCCTTAGTTCCAGTGAAAGGAACTCTTAATGCTTCAGCTAACCAAGACATTTTGGACAATTTCATGCTCCCAACTTTGTGGGAACAGTTTGGGGATGGCCCCTTCCTGTTCCAACATGACTGTGCACCAGTGCACAAAGCAAGGTCCATAAAGACATGGATGAGTGAGTTTGGTGTGGAGGAACTTGACTGGCCTGCACAGAGTCCTGACCTCATCCCGATAGAACACCTTTGGGATGAGACTGCGAGCCAGGCCTTCTCGTCCAACATCAGTGCCTGACCTCACAAATGCGCTTCTAGAAGAATGGTCAAAAAATCCCATAAACACACTCCTAAACCTTGTGGAAAGCCTTCCCAGAAGAGTTGAAGCTGTGGACCAACTCCATATTAAACCTACGGATTAACAAGGGGATGTCATTAAAGTTCATGTGCATGTAAAGGTAGGCGTCCCAAAACTTTTGGCAATATAGTGTACCTCTCTCGAAGAAGAAGTGAAGTGCAGAATTATGTGGATTCAGAGAACAGATACCTGACATGGAAAAATAAATCACACATTCATAGCTAGGATAGCAAATTACTGGTAGAAACACAATGAAAAATGATTTAATGCAAATTAAACGGGGAAAAATCTACATTCAGTAAGTTCAAGTACATTAAAACTGGAAGTATTAAGTAAATACTAGGCACATTCTACATTTATATTCAATTCAAGCATGCAGAAATTGATTTCTCTCTAAAAATATAATGTGTGGTCAGTAAGATGAGAAGTCTCACCACGGCTGCATTTATTTGGTCAAAAAAAGTATTATTGTGAAATATTATTACAATTTAGTTTTCTGTGAATTTATTCCTCTAAACAAATCTGTATTTTCATTACTCCAGTCTTCAGTGTCACATGATCCTTCAGAAATCATTCTAATAGTGATTTTCATAACATTGCTGATTATTATCAATGTTGAAATTCATATGTGAAAACCGTGATACTTTTTTTAATCAGGATTTTTTTGATGAATAGAAAATTCAAAAGAACAACATTCAGTTAACAGATACTCGTAACTTTACGTGTGTGTGTGTGTGTGTGTGTGTGTGTGCGCGCAGACAGAGATATTAAGCTCAATTAACTTAATTACAGTGACCAGAACTTTCAGAGCTCATCGCCATGACGACCATTACTATAGAGATGACATGCAAATCAAATGGTAAGTTGGTGGGAGGGGCCAGAAGGCCATGATATGAGGGCACGCGAGGTTAGTGAACTGTGTGTGTGTGTGTGTGTTTACTAGACGAAGGTCACAGCATTTAGCGCACACAGCTCTGAGCATCACGAGCAGACAGAGAGAGACTAATAGTTTGAGGTAATTCTGTCGGGCTCCGCAAACGTTTCTGGCAGGAAGTGACAGATCGATGAACGGAACAAAGAGCAGGAAAAACCGGAGGATTAAGCAGATCCGATGGTGCAAATCTAAACGGCACATCTATCATTAATCTGTCACAGAAAGAGAAGCACTAGATGAAGGTCAGAGTGATTTAACATCAGCCTTACAAACTTCAGCATTCAATCAGGTAATTCGGTCCGTTTTTTTGGCAGGAATTTGTGGATCGATGGATGTCGGTGTCAGAAACAAAAGAGCAGGAGAAACCCGAGTCATTAAAGGAACTTCAGCTTCTGATTTACACTGTCAAGCTCCACTAAGCACCATAAAAATCATCCACACAGCCGTACGGGAGACAGGGAGAGAGAGACAAAAGGTGTTTAAATTCACAAGCCCGCGGGAGAGAGTTAAAACTGAACTGAAGCGAAGCACTGAAGTTAGCGGCGTGAATGATCCAGTGCCAGTGATCAGAGTCCATGGGATGAACTCTGATGATTCATTTACAACGCAGAGATATGTGCCCAACACGGCCAACAAACGTTAGATAGTCACTGCCAAAATCCATCCAGGGTCACTGTATACGCCACAAATATCTCAAAATCTTGATGTGGTGTCATAAACAACACATCTTTGAGAGAACACACCGGTCAGATGTGTGTGTGTGTGTTTGTGTGTGTCTTCAAAAGACCACTAGAGCTTCAGGCTGAAGATTGTTAATAAAGCTTGTTTTTTGCCATTATGTGTCATTCAGTGTTGAGTTGAGTACATTTTAAACACGCACAGTAGTTTAGCTGTTCATATAGTGCAGTGATTGTTTTATAAATCTAGATTTGGTCTAAAATTATTAAATTATTAAATGTGTAACCCTTCCTGTTCGAACCGCCCACTCCAAGTGGGATGAGAGTCAGACGTTCTAACAAGGAGGTTAAAGGCTGCAACCTCTAGCGTCAGTCGCTAGAGCGTCTCTTGAGATCAGAGGAGTGAGGTTTACTCACACAGCAACTACTAGCTGGCCTCCGTTACACTCACCCCCCTAAACTTCACTCCGATCCGGGTCACGGCACCAATGTAATCCCTCCTGTTCGAACCGCCCAGCTCCAAGCGAACCTGGGTCCGCTGGCATGAGAGTCAGACACTCTAACAAGGAGGCTAAAGGCTGCAACCTCTAGCATCAGTCGCTAGAGCGTCTCTTGAGATCAGAGGAGTGAGGTTTACTCACATAGCGACTACTAGCTGGCCTCCGTTACAGATGTATAGATATAGGTACCAGTATCAGTGAGTACCAGAAAAAGAATATCGGTACTCGTACGCGGTCCTTAAAAAATGGTTCCGGTACATCCCTACTAAATGTGATCTGGTGATTTAAATGATGTTCAGATGATCAATGCATCACAGTTCCAATCGCAAGAAAGTGTGTCAGAATGATCACTCCCAAACTGTAACTGTTTAGCTCATCCAAAAATATAAATTCTGCATTTACTCACTCTCATGTTTCCGTGCATCACGCCAGCATTTGAACGTCCGTGTTTACTACAGTATGTGCGTCGTTGTAAATCTGTTTATCATATAAAGCCATGGTGTGACCAATTTGGATTAGACACTCGATAATTTTTTTATGATGCCTTTATGACATTATTTAGATCTTTTAAGTTTTAGAGGAATGGACTTTAAAATGGAGGGGCAGAAATCTCTCAGGTTTCATCATAAATATCTTAATTTGTGTTGAAGTTAAAACGAAACGTCATGAGGGTGAGTACATGATTACACAAATTTTTTTATTTATAAATACAGTAAGCTGAGCCTTGGATAAAACGTTCTATATCACGAATCATATCGTTTACGTCAACGATACATATCATCACATTTTTATATCGCTATATGTCGATATGACGATGTATCGTTTAGGGCTGGTCCGAAAACCATTTTTTAAGCTTCGGAGGGAGGAGACTGAACATATTCTTCTCTCTAATAAAGGCAGGAATCTGGAAAAGCGGCGCACACTAGTGATGCAAAACACACAGGTCTGTTACGTCCCAGTAAAATCTCACGTTTGAGTTTTAACACGCTCCTATATTTCGCAGTAGATTCATTTAGATTGATAATAACGGGTAATAGGCTTGCTGCGATAGTCTGTGTTTCCGGTTACATCACTTGCCCACTGCGGCTCCGTTGTTTTGATTTTTTATAGTAATAAAATAATTTAGTTCAGTTAGAGAACAGACACTACAGTTAAAAACTGAACGTGTCTGACTAATAAAGCATGAGCCGAATGAGAGCAAACGCAGCAGGAGTCATTCATCACGAGAGCGAGGAGCTGAATGACAATATGATCGCAGAAGATTTGGTTTCAAAGCGAAATGTAAAAGCACCTATTTAAGTGAGTTTGTCATTGTACCGTTTTGTTGTTGTGTTTTTCATTAAGAATAATAGGCCAATGAACCCACAATTCAAGCAACCCGCTGCCGAATTGACGCTAATTCTAAACCGAAAGTAAAATGTCGATTAACCAGTGGGAAAATTTTCATACTCAGTGGCAGGGAACACTTAGAAGAAGCAAATATGTTTAAGTATAACGAGGTTGGGTTCCTATTCAACTGTCCATCCTATAAAAAAACGGCTAGACTATAAGATAACTGTAAAAAAGAGCATTGTATTTCGCCAGATTTTATAGTGTAAACGTATGCAAGCACGCATGAGAACCGTTCGAGGGGGATGCCAGGTGTGCGAAAAAAACAAAAACAAATATTCGAATCCCAAAATTTAAAATCAAATACCAACCCACCAAACGAATATTCGGGTCCGTTACACCTCTAGTAGTTGCTAACTGCTTTGTAACAGTTTCTTAACCTCATTCTCAAAGGCCTAAACTAATTTGTCCAATAAATCACTTTTTCTGTAAAACATTAAACAAGTTCAGGCAGTCCAAATCTCAAGCACTCTTTATGCAAAACACTCACTCACTAAAACACATTCCACACGGTGATGCACTTGTGTTGCAAAACGCCTAAACACATCTAAACGCAAACGCAAAAGTTAAACACATCTAAAACACAGTTGTCATTGTTTACACACACTCACACTCAAAACTGTTCAGTTGTTTCTAATGATGTGATCAAACCAACTGTACAATATAAGCCAGTTCAGAGTTCACAGGTGACAATGAATGATGATACGAACAATAGATCAATCTGAGAGGGAGAGGAGGAAGAGGAAGAGCAGGTTTTCCCTTTGCCTGGCAAGAGACGGCATTGCTTGTGATGTGTGCGAGTCCTGAGGACGAACGTGATGAAGACGTGATGCTGAGGCAGAATCAATCTTTCACGGACTTTGATTCTTTTGACTGTAACACGCTTTTCATATTGAGTTTTCTTTGACCTTTTGGGCTACTCTATTTTTACAGTACGCAAGTGTTGAATATACACTCATTACTGTACAATATTCAGCACAATACTACACTTGCAGTGCATACATACAATTCATTCACCTAATGAAGTTGTGATTACTATACTTTTTACGTAATCGCAAAATTAGTTATATATATACATTTTCTTCTGTAACTGCATGCTCTTTATTCTGTGTTCTCCATTGTGTTGAATGATCTGTAGTGTTTATATTATTGACTGGTGTGTGTGTGTGATCTGAAAGCTTTGTGTGAGTCAGGGGTTCTCTGAATGTATTTTGAAGATTTGGTTTTGTGTTTAATGTTGTGAGGAAATGGGTGAAGGTTTCAAGAAATGTCTTAGCAATTGTGAGAAACAGTAAAAGGCCGTCGAGTGGAAATACTTTATAATGACAAGTCTGAAAGTGCTGATGTGTGTCTGTCTTCTGAACTTTATGATGTGTGATAGTGTAAAGGACCACAAACTTTAATGTACATAGAAACCTGTACACACACACACACACACACACTCACACGCACACTCGATACCACAATTTTGATTTTGGTACGGTACCACAATCTAATACCGAAGTACCGATATTAAATCGATACCACACAGGGTCTGATTTTGGCGCGGGTATTGTGCATAGTTTTACTCATTCTCGCAAGTTTTGGGTTTATAAAGTGGAAAATTACCACAAATGTTTATTAGTAAATTAATCAACAAAGATTACCACATCAAATCAGTCATTTGAAAACTTTCTTGTGAGAAGACATTTCAGCAATACTGCGCGTCTCCCTTCTCTATCACTCAAAATGAGCAGATTGCTTCTGGCTTCAAAAGACATCGCACCTACACTAAAGATTCAACTCTGCACGCTCCGAATCAACATTTTCACGTTTGTTTCGGGACAGCTAACGGAAATCACTTGCCCACGTATTTTTAAACCTTGCAAATTTGAACATTCAAGCGATTTTATAGCATTTCGTAATACATGGGATGGGAGCTCTTTGAGAGTTTTCTTTGCGCTCATACCAACAACGCACACACAAGCCTGTAAAGAGCTCACGCATTCCAAATTAAGTTTCCTTAAACAGTCAAATACACAAAATTATGTAAAAATGTCCGTCTTTAGGGAGTATTCACATAAACACAGTCAGTTATGTTACGCGACTGTAAATAGTGCAATAGTAGGCATGTTGAGTGAAATTCAACTGCTTTATCCATTTTGTTCCTCTATGTTGCCACTTGCCACATTTGCCGGTTTCGCGTCAGTTTGGGTAGCGCACTGCCACCTAGCGGTGAACTTCGGAACAGCAGCATATACCGAAATATGCAAAATCATATCGTACCGTTTGAAATAAAATATATACCGGTATTTTCCCAGTACCGGTATACCGCGCATCCCTAACGCACACACACTCACTCTCACACACAAACACACTCTCACTCTCACACACACATACATTCACAAACATACACTCTCTCTCACAAACACATACTCAGACACACACTTAAACACCCACGCAGATACACACACACACACACTCTTATACTCACACACACTCACTCTCTCTCTCTCTCTCACACACACACACACATTCACAAACACACACTCACACACACTCATAAACACATACACTCTCTCTCACACACACACAGACACACATACACACACTCTCTCTCTCACACACACACACACACACACACACTAATGACACTGTATGATATAGTGCTGCAACCTATTAGCAGATCTTAAGTACATATTGTTGATAAGAATGGAGCGTAATTATTTAAATAAGAGTGTGCGCACTATGAGTCGTATCAGACAGTCTTCCTAAAACAAAACCACCCACACACGCAAACACACACACAAAGAGAATCTCAATGACTGCACTTTTCTGAACTACATTTCCTGTGATCGGCGCTCGGCCATGCAAAACATCCCATCATGATGCGGTTGCCAGGGCGTTGCTATGCGGTTGCCAAGGTGTTCTAAGTGATTTATTCCTGTCCTGCACCGTCTTCACGTCTCTGTCATCTTCTGATCTCTAGAAATCTTCTGATCTCTAGTTTGCCAGGTGACAACTATGAGTCTGTTCACCTGAAGCACAGCTCAAAACTGGAAAATGTCATGTTTCATTATTGTTCAGTTCATAAATTTTCAAAGTTTAATACGTACGAGCTCTAATGCTTTTAACAAAGGCAAAGAACAACGAGCCATATTCTGTTGTGTTATTATAAAAGCAGCCCACATCCCTGGTCTTCATTATCTAGTGCTTCATTAATATTCAAACAACATCAAAGACCCTTTAATGTTCTTAATTGAATTATGAGTTATGAGAGAGGACGTCATATTCATACATACATACGCTTCGGAAAGAGCAGAATCAAATGCATAAAACGTTATTATATATTATAAATAAAGCTCAAAACGCGTCACACTGACATCTGAGACTCACCGCCCATTCAGTTATTCTCTGCCCTCGCCGCTGAAATCTGAAGAGGCTCATTAGCATAGATTAATCAGTACTGAACGAGGCCGTAACCAACTCAAGACGCCGTTAATGACGAGCACCACGTGTCACTTGAGCCTCTGCTATGGCAAGATTCGCGCTCGTTGCATCAGTTTCCATCATAATTAATTATTTCATTAATTCAGCGTGTGATTGGTTTGAGCAGATTCCATTGTGGAGCTGAAATCATCACTTCTTCATTGACAGCCTTTCAAAAGTATCAAACGAAATTATTTACAAGTCATATTGGAAACGCAGTGAATGTGGACAGAATTTAGGACTCGACTGATTAAGTATTAGATATTATTTGGAGCACAAAGTGCTAAAAAAAGACTCAAAACTCTGTGAACTGAGTCAGTCTGAACTGACTCAATCTGAACTGACTCAGTCTGAACTGACTCAGTCTGAACTGACTCAATCTGAACTGACTCAATCTGAACTGACTCAATCTGAACTGACTCAATCTGAACTGACAACTGACTCAATCTGAACTCTGAACTGACTCAATCTGAACTGACAACTGACTCAGTCTGAACTGTGAACTGACTCAGTCTGAACTGACTCAATCTGAACTCTGAACTGACTCAATCTGAACTGACAACTGACTCAATCTGAACTGACAACTGACTCAATCTGAACTGACTCAATCTGAACTGACAACTGACTCAATCTGAACTCTGAACTGACTCAATCTGAATTGACTCAATCTGAACCGACAACTGACTCAATCTGAACTGACTCAATCTGAACTGACAACTGACTCAATCTGAACTCTGAACTGACTCAATCTGAACTGACTCAATCTGAACTGACAACTGACTCAATCTGAACTGACAACTGACTCAATCTGAACTGACTCAATCTGAACTGACAACTGACTCAATCTGAACTGACTCAATCTGAACTGACAACTGACTCAGTCTGAACTGACAACTGACTCAGTCTGAACTGACAACTGACTCAATCTGAACTGACTCAATCTGAACTGACAACTGACTCAATCTGAACTGACTCAATCTGAACTGACAACTGACTCAGTCTGAACTGACAACTGACTCAGTCTGAACTGACAACTGACTCAATCTGAACTGACTCAATCTGAACTGATTCAATCTGAACTGAAAACTGACTCAGTCTGAACTGAAAACTGACTCAGTCTGAACTGAAAACTGACTCAGTCTGAACTGAAAACTGACTCAGTCTGAACTGAAAACTGACTCAGTCTGAACTGACTCAGTCTGAACTGACTCAGTCTGAACTGACTCAGTCTGAACTGACTCAGTCTGAACTGACTCAGTCTGAACTGACTCAGTCTGAACTGACTCAGTCTGAACTGACTCAATCTGAACTGAGAACTGACTCAATCTGAACTGAGAACTGACTCAGTCTGAACTGACTCAGTCTGAACTGACTCAGTCTGAACTGACTCAGTCTGAACTGACTCAGTCTGAACTGACTCAGTCTGAACTGACTCAGTCTGAACTGAGAACTGACTCAATCTGAACTGACTCAATCTGAACTGAGAATTGACTCAATCTGAACTGACTCAATCTGAACTGAGAACTGACTCAATCTGAATTGACTCAATCTGAACTGAGAACTGACTCAATCTGAACTGACTCAATCTGAACTGACTCAATCTGAACTGAGAACTGACTCAATCTGAACTGACTCAATCTGAACTGAGAACTGAATCAATCTGAACTGACTCAGTCTGAACTGACAACTGACTCAGTCTGAACTGACTCAATCTGAACTGACGACTGACTCAGTCTGAACTGAGGACTGACTCAGTCTGAACTGAGGACTGACTCAGTCTGAACTGAGGACTGACTCAGTCTGAACTGAGGACTGACTCAGTCTGAACTGAGGACTGACTCAGTCTGAACTGAGGACTGACTCAGTCTGAACTGAGGACTGACTCAGTCTGAACTGAGGACTGACTCAGTCTGAACTGAGGACTGACTCAGTCTGAACTGAGGACTGACTCAGTCTGAACTGAGGACTGACTCAGTCTGAACTGAGGACTGACTCAGTCTGAACTGAGGACTGACTCAGTCTGAACTGAGGACTGACTCAGTCTGAACTGAGGACTGACTCAGTCTGAACTGAGGACTGACTCAGTCTGAACTGAGGACTGACTCAGTCTGAACTGAGGACTGACTCAGTCTGAACTGAGAACTGACTCAGTCTGAACTGTGAACTGACTCAGTCTGAACTGTGAACTGACTCAATCTGAACTGACTTAGTCTGAAATGAGAACTGACTCAATCTGAACTGACTCAGTCTGAACTGAGAACTGACTCAGTCTGAACTGAGGACTGACTCAGTCTGAACTGAGGACTGACTCAGTCTGAACTGAGGACTGACTCAGTCTGAACTGAGGACTGACTCAGTCTGAACTGAGGACTGACTCAGTCTGAACTGAGGACTGACTCAGTCTGAACTGAGGACTGACTCAGTCTGAACTGTGAACTGACTCAGTCTGAACTGTGAACTGACTCAGTCTGAACTGTGAACTGACTCAGTCTGAACTGAGGACTGACTCAGTCTGAACTGAGGACTGACTCAGTCTGAACTGAGGACTGACTCAGTCTGAACTGAGGACTGACTCAGTCTGAACTGAGGACTGACTCAGTCTGAACTGAGGACTGACTCAGTCTGAACTGTGAACTGACTCAGTCTGAACTGAGAACTGACTCAGTCTGAACTGAGAACTGACTCAGTCTGAACTGTGAACTGACTCAGTCTGAACTGTGAACTGACTCAATCTGAACTGACTTAGTCTGAAATGAGAACTGACTCAATCTGAACTGACTCAGTCTGAACTGAGAACTGACTCAGTCTGAACTGAGGACTGACTCAGTCTGAACTGAGGACTGACTCAGTCTGAACTGAGGACTGACTCAGTCTGAACTGAGGACTGACTCAGTCTGAACTGAGGACTGACTCAGTCTGAACTGAGGACTGACTCAGTCTGAACTGAGGACTGACTCAGTCTGAACTGAGGACTGACTCAGTCTGAACTGAGGACTGACTCAGTCTGAACTGAGGACTGACTCAGTCTGAACTGAGGACTGACTCAGTCTGAACTGAGGACTGACTCAGTCTGAACTGAGGACTGACTCAGTCTGAACTGAGGACTGACTCAGTCTGAACTGAGAACTGACTCAGTCTGAACTGACTCAGTCTGAACTGACTCAGTCTGAACTGACTCAGTCTGAACTGAGAACTGACTCAGTCTGAACTGACTCAGTCTGAACTGACTCAGTCTGAACTGAGAACTGACTCAGTCTGAACTGAGTCAGTTCAGACTGAGTCAGTTCAGACTGAGTCAGTTCAGACTGAGTCAGTTCTCAGTTCAGACTGAGTCAGTCCTCAGACTGACAGTTCACAGTTCAGACTGAACTGACTCAGTCTGAACTGAGAACTGACTCAGTCTGAACTGAGAACTGACTCAGTCTGAACTGAGAACTGACTCAGTCTGAACTGAGAACTGACTCAGTCTGAACTGAGAACTGACTCAGTCTGAACTGAGAACTGACTCAGTCTGAACTGAGAACTGACTCAGTCTGAACTGAGAACTGACTCAGTCTGAACTGAGAACTGACTCAGTCTGAACTGAGAACTGACTCAGTCTGAACTGAGAACTGACTCAGTCTGAACTGAGAACTGACTCAGTCTGAACTGAGAACTGACTCAGTCTGAACTGAGGACTGACTCAGTCTGAACTGAGGACTGACTCAGTCTGAACTGAGGACTGACTCAGTCTGAACTGAGGACTGACTCAGTCTGAACTGAGGACTGACTCAGTCTGAACTGAGGACTGACTCAGTCTGAACTGAGGACTGACTCAGTCTGAACTGAGGACTGACTCAGTCTGAACTGACTCAGTCTGAACTGACTCAGTCTGAACTGACTCAGTCTGAACTGACTCAGTCTGAACTGACTCAGTCTGAACTGACTCAGTCTGAACTGACTCAGTCTGAACTGACTCAGTCTGAACTGACTCAGTCTGAACTGAGAACTGACTCAGTCTGAACTGAGAACTGACTCAGTCTGAACTGAGAACTGACTCAGTCTGAACTGAGGACTGACTCAGTCTGAACTGAGGACTGACTCAGTCTGAACTGAGGACTGACTCAGTCTGAACTGAGGACTGACTCAGTCTGAACTGAGGACTGACTCAGTCTGAACTGAGGACTGACTCAGTCTGAACTGAGGACTGACTCAGTCTGAACTGAGGACTGACTCAGTCTGAACTGAGAACTGACTCAGTCTGAACTGAGGACTGACTCAGTCTGAACTGAGGACTGACTCAGTCTGAACTGAGGACTGACTCAGTCTGAACTGAGGACTGACTCAGTCTGAACTGAGGACTGACTCAGTCTGAACTGAGGACTGACTCAGTCTGAACTGAGGACTGACTCAGTCTGAACTGAGGACTGACTCAGTCTGAACTGAGGACTGACTCAGTCTGAACTGAGGACTGACTCAGTCTGAACTGAGGACTGACTCAGTCTGAACTGAGGACTGACTCAGTCTGAACTGAGGACTGACTCAGTCTGAACTGAGGACTGACTCAGTCTGAACTGAGGACTGACTCAGTCTGAACTGAGGACTGACTCAGTCTGAACTGAGGACTGACTCAGTCTGAACTGAGGACTGACTCAGTCTGAACTGAGGACTGACTCAGTCTGAACTGAGGACTGACTCAGTCTGAACTGAGGACTGACTCAGTCTGAACTGAGAACTGACTCAGTCTGAACTGTGAACTGACTCAGTCTGAACTGTGAACTGACTCAGTCTGAACTGTGAACTGACTCAGTCTGAACTGAGGACTGACTCAGTCTGAACTGAGGACTGACTCAGTCTGAACTGTGAACTGACTCAGTCTGAACTGAGAACTGACTCAGTCTGAACTGAGAACTGACTCAGTCTGAACTGTGAACTGACTCAGTCTGAACTGTGAACTGACTCAATCTGAACTGACTTAGTCTGAAATGAGAACTGACTCAATCTGAACTGACTCAGTCTGAACTGAGAACTGACTCAGTCTGAACTGAGGACTGACTCAGTCTGAACTGAGGACTGACTCAGTCTGAACTGAGGACTGACTCAGTCTGAACTGAGGACTGACTCAGTCTGAACTGAGGACTGACTCAGTCTGAACTGAGGACTGACTCAGTCTGAACTGAGGACTGACTCAGTCTGAACTGAGGACTGACTCAGTCTGAACTGTGAACTGACTCAGTCTGAACTGTGAACTGACTCAGTCTGAACTGTGAACTGACTCAGTCTGAACTGAGGACTGACTCAGTCTGAACTGAGGACTGACTCAGTCTGAACTGAGGACTGACTCAGTCTGAACTGAGGACTGACTCAGTCTGAACTGTGAACTGACTCAGTCTGAACTGAGAACTGACTCAGTCTGAACTGAGAACTGACTCAGTCTGAACTGTGAACTGACTCAGTCTGAACTGTGAACTGACTCAATCTGAACTGACTTAGTCTGAAATGAGAACTGACTCAATCTGAACTGACTCAGTCTGAACTGAGAACTGACTCAGTCTGAACTGAGGACTGACTCAGTCTGAACTGAGGACTGACTCAGTCTGAACTGAGGACTGACTCAGTCTGAACTGAGGACTGACTCAGTCTGAACTGAGGACTGACTCAGTCTGAACTGAGGACTGACTCAGTCTGAACTGAGGACTGACTCAGTCTGAACTGAGGACTGACTCAGTCTGAACTGAGGACTGACTCAGTCTGAACTGAGGACTGACTCAGTCTGAACTGAGAACTGACTCAGTCTGAACTGACTCAGTCTGAACTGACTCAGTCTGAACTGACTCAGTCTGAACTGACTCAGTCTGAACTGAGAACTGACTCAGTCTGAACTGACTCAGTCTGAACTGAGTCAGTTCAGACTGAGTCAGTTCAGACTGAGTCAGTTCTCAGTTCAGACTGAGTCAGTCCTCAGACTGACAGTTCACAGTTCAGACTGAACTGACTCAGTCTGAACTGAGAACTGACTCAGTCTGAACTGAGAACTGACTCAGTCTGAACTGAGAACTGACTCAGTCTGAACTGAGAACTGACTCAGTCTGAACTGAGAACTGACTCAGTCTGAACTGAGAACTGACTCAGTCTGAACTGAGAACTGACTCAGTCTGAACTGAGAACTGACTCAGTCTGAACTGAGAACTGACTCAGTCTGAACTGAGAACTGACTCAGTCTGAACTGAGAACTGACTCAGTCTGAACTGAGAACTGACTCAGTCTGAACTGAGAACTGACTCAGTCTGAACTGAGAACTGACTCAGTCTGAACTGAGAACTGACTCAGTCTGAACTGAGAACTGACTCAGTCTGAACTGAGAACTGACTCAGTCTGAACTGAGAACTGACTCAGTCTGAACTGAGAACTGACTCAGTCTGAACTGAGAACTGACTCAGTCTGAACTGAGAACTGACTCAGTCTGAACTGAGAACTGACTCAGTCTGAACTGAGAACTGACTCAGTCTGAACTGAGAACTGACTCAGTCTGAACTGAGAACTGACTCAGTCTGAACTGAGAACTGACTCAGTCTGAACTGAGAACTGACTCAGTCTGAACTGAGAACTGACTCAGTCTGAACTGAGAACTGACTCAGTCTGAACTGAGAACTGACTCAGTCTGAACTGAGGACTGACTCAGTCTGAACTGAGGACTGACTCAGTCTGAACTGAGGACTGACTCAGTCTGAACTGAGGACTGACTCAGTCTGAACTGAGAACTGACTCAGTCTGAACTGACTCAGTCTGAACTGACTCAGTCTGAACTGACTCAGTCTGAACTGAGAACTGACTCAGTCTGAACTGACTCAGTCTGAACTGAGGACTGACTCAGTCTGAACTGAGGACTGACTCAGTCTGAACTGAGGACTGACTCAGTCTGAACTGAGGACTGACTCAGTCTGAACTGAGGACTGACTCAGTCTGAACTGAGGACTGACTCAGTCTGAACTGAGGACTGACTCAGTCTGAACTGAGGACTGACTCAGTCTGAACTGAGGACTGACTCAGTCTGAACTGAGGACTGACTCAGTCTGAACTGAGGACTGACTCAGTCTGAACTGAGGACTGACTCAGTCTGAACTGAGGACTGACTCAGTCTGAACTGAGGACTGACTCAGTCTGAACTGAGGACTGACTCAGTCTGAACTGAGGACTGACTCAGTCTGAACTGAGGACTGACTCAGTCTGAACTGAGGACTGACTCAGTCTGAACTGAGGACTGACTCAGTCTGAACTGAGGACTGACTCAGTCTGAACTGAGGACTGACTCAGTCTGAACTGAGGACTGACTCAGTCTGAACTGAGGACTGACTCAGTCTGAACTGAGGACTGACTCAGTCTGAACTGAGGACTGACTCAGTCTGAACTGAGGACTGACTCAGTCTGAACTGAGGACTGACTCAGTCTGAACTGAGAACTGACTCAGTCTGAACTGACTCAGTCTGAACTGAGAACTGACTCAGTCTGAACTGAGAACTGACTCAGTCTGAACTGAGAACTGACTCAGTCTGAACTGAGAACTGACTCAGTCTGAACTGAGAACTGACTCAGTCTGAACTGAGAACTGACTCAGTCTGAACTGAGAACTGACTCAGTCTGAACTGAGAACTGACTCAGTCTGAACTGAGAACTGACTCAGTCTGAACTGAGAACTGACTCAGTCTGAACTGAGAACTGACTCAGTCTGAACTGAGAACTGACTCAGTCTGAACTGACTCAGTCTGAACTGACTCAGTCTGAACTGACTCAGTCTGAACTGAGAACTGACTCAGTCTGAACTGAGAACTGACTCAGTCTGAACTGAGAACTGACTCAGTCTGAACTGAGAACTGACTCAGTCTGAACTGAGAACTGACTCAGTCTGAACTGAGAACTGACTCAGTCTGAACTGAGAACTGACTCAGTCTGAACTGAGAACTGACTCAGTCTGAACTGAGAACTGACTCAGTCTGAACTGAGAACTGACTCAGTCTGAACTGAGAACTGACTCAGTCTGAACTGAGAACTGACTCAGTCTGAACTGAGAACTGACTCAGTCTGAACTGAGAACTGACTCAGTCTGAACTGAGAACTGACTCAGTCTGAACTGACTCAGTCTGAACTGAGAACTGACTCAGTCTGAACTGACTCAGTCTGAACTGAGAACTGACTCAGTCTGAACTGACTCAGTCTGAACTGAGAACTGACTCAGTCTGAACTGACTCAGTCTGAACTGACTCAGTCTGAACTGACTCAGTCTGAACTGACTCAGTCTGAACTGACTCAGTCTGAACTGACTCAGTCTGAACTGAGAACTGACTCAATCTGGACTGAGAACTGACTCAGTTTGAACTGAATCAGTCTGAACTGACTCAGTCTGAACTGACAACTGACTCAGTCTGAACTGACTCAATCTGAACTGTGAACTGACTCAGTCTGAACTGACTCAATCTGAACTGACTCAAACAGAACTGACAACTGACTCAATCTGAACTGACAACTGACTCAGTCTGAACTGACAACTGACTCAATCTGAACTGACAACTGACTCAGTCTGAACTGACAACTGACTCAGTCTGAACTGAGAACTGACTCAGTCTGAACTGACTCAGTCTGAACTGAGAACTGACTCAGTCTGAACTGACTCAGTCTGAACTGACTCAGTCTGAACTGACTCAGTCTGAACTGACTCAGTCTGAAATGACTCAGTCTGAAATGACTCAGTCTGAAATGACTCAGTCTGAAATGACTCAGTCTGAAATGACTCAGTCTGAACTGAAATGACTCAGTCTGAAATGACTCAGTCTGAACTGTGAACTGACTCAGTCTGAACTGTGAACTGACTCAGTCTGAACTGTGAACTGACTCAGTCTGAACTGTGAACTGACTCAGTCTGAACTGACTCAGTCTGAATTGTGAACTGACTCAGTCTGAACTGACTCAGTCTGAACTGACTCAGTCTGAACTGACAACTGACTCAGTCTGAACTGACAACTGACTCAGTCTGAACTGACAACTGACTCAGTCTGAACTGACAACTGACTCAGTCTGAACTGACAACTGACTCAGTCTGAACTGACAACTGACTCAGTCTGAACTGACAACTGACTCAGTCTGAACTGAGAACTGACTCAGTCTGAACTGAGAACTGACTCAGTCTGAACTGACTCAGTCTGAACTGACAACTGACTCAGTCTGAACTGACAACTGACTCAGTCTGAACTGACTCAATCTGAACTGTGTACTGACTCAGTCTGAACTGACTCAGTCTGAACTGACTCAATCTGAACTGACTCAATCTGAACTGACTCAATCTGAACTGACTCAATCTGAACTGACTCAATCTGAACTGAGAACTGACTCAGTCTGAACTGACTCAATCTGAACTGACAACTGACTCAATCTGAACTGAGAATTGACTCAATCTGAACTGACAACTGACTCAATCTGAACTGAGAACGGACTCAATCTGAACTGACTCAATCTGAATTGACAACTGACTCAATCTGAACTCAGAACTGACTCAATCTGAACTGACAACTGACTCAATCTGAACTGACAACTGACTCAATCTGAACTGAGAACTGACTCAATCTGAACTGACTCAATCTGAACTGACTCAATCTGAACTGACTCAATCTGAACTGACTCAATCTGAACTGACTCAATCTGAACTGACAACTGACTCAATCTGAACTCAGAACTGACTCAATCTGAACTGACAACTGACTCAATCTGAACTGAGAACTGACTCAATCTGAACTGACTCAATCTGAACTGAGAATTGACTCAATCTGAACTGACTCAATCTGAACTGAGAACTGAGTCAATCTGAACTGAGTTAATCTGAACTGAGAACTGACTCAGTCTGAACTGAGTCAATCTGAAATGACTCAATCTGAACTGAGAACTGACTCAATCTGAATTGAGTCAGTCTGAAATGAGTCAATCTGAACTGAGAACTGACTCAATCTGAACTGAGTCAATCTGAACTGACTCAATCTGAACTGAGAACTGACTCAGTCTGAACTGACTCAATCTGAACTGATTCAATCTGAACTGAGAACTGACTCAGTCTGAACTGATTCAATCTGAACTGAGAACTGACTCAGTCTGAACTGAGAACTGACTCAATCTGAATTGACTCAATCTGAACTGAGAACTGACTCAATCTGAACTGACTCAATCTGAAACACGGAAAATTCTGGAAAGAGTTAAAGACCAGATAACTTTGAACAAACGTTCTATTAACATTACTGGAAGAACGTTTGAGAGAACCTCGCCAGAGCGTTAGCCAAAGTTATGAGAACATTCCCTGTTAGCTGGGAAAGCGGCATAACAGTGTCAATATGCACTATATTCACAAGCCATATAATAGCTTTGTGTGAGAAACAGGCCATATTTTATCTGAAAGTCCTCCTACTGTAACTTTCAAATCTCATTGAATCATGCGCATGTTTAAGTGTTTGCATTCAGTGCTAAACCGAGTCGCTGTGTGATGAATGGCACTGGGGACTAATAAGGATCCAGAATCATTTATATATGTCACTATAGATGAACTAGCAGCCAAAATTAAGACTGATTATATTTACTTTAAAGTAATAACGGTTACTTTCTCAGGGAAACGGCCCGGCTCTGTATAATCTATGTGTGTGTGTGTGCTTCCCCACGAGACGGGCCACTGATTCACAGCCCTACCTGAATACAAATACACTTTCAATGGGCTTTGAGGGGGATCCGATCATGTTAGCAGGGTTGTGTTTCTAATCACGTAGTGAGTGAGTGTGACTCCACCGGACCACCGCCTGACGCACAGACTGCAGTGAATACAGCAGAGGATTCGACCAGTCGGAGAAAACGAGCCCTGTCTCAAAACACAGAGACCTGCCTACAGCCTACACAGGGAGCGCCTCCATCCTGAACAAGCAATCACATCCTGAATGATTTGGGATGCTCTGCAAAAACTCCCATTCACAAGTGATTTGAACTGTTTGGTGCTACAATGTTGCCAGGGGCGTAAACCGCGGGGGGGTCAGGACCCCCCAATCTGAGGGCTGTCCCCCCCTAAAAACGGAGTATTGTAAATAATATAATGATATATACTTAAAATAATTGTGTAAGTAGTAAAACAATACACGCAACGGGGCAAAAAAATGCATTTTAAGTTTAGAAACATTGAGTCCCTCCCCTCCCTTGCATCACAGTGGTTTGATCCACCGCGCACCTCAACTACCTATAGACCGTAAAAAAATAGCAACTACCACACAAGTTTAGGGAGAGAACAAAGCTCTTCAGACAGCAGTTGTGGAACTCCAGTAAGTAGCTGTCAAGGCTATTTTATTCACTTTAAACATCAGATTAAGTGATTCTTGTCTCTTTAATACAGAGGCTTCTTGCTGCGATAGTCGGTGCCCACCGTGGCACCGCCCCACGGTCATTTTCACTTTTATAGTAATAAAATAATTTTGTCCAGTTAGAGAACAGACACAACAATTAAAAACTGAACGTGTCTGCTCAATACAGTGTGAACGAGAGTCGCAGCACAAACGCAGCAGGAGTCAGATTTCATTCATCACGAGCGCGAGGAGCTGACATTGTCATTGTACTGTTTTCTTGTTGTGTTTTTCATTTAGAATAATAGGCTAACTAACCCACAATTCAAGCAACTGCCACCCCCGAATTGGCGCTAATTCTAAACCGAAAGTAAAATGCGCACGGCCGCACTGTCAGATCTGTGTTGGGTTGTGCTCAATATAATCAGAGGGCTTACTGCAGTTGAATATCTAAATATCTGAATATCATAGTATAAAATACTATGTGGGGGACGCAAGATAATTTAATAATTATAATATGACTGCGTTGTGAACCTTACTCATATTTAAACATTAAATATTGCAATAAATACATCGTTTTTAAGAATATTTTTGTCAATTTAGTCAGTTTTTTCATTGAGCCAGAGAGAAACTTTGAGAAGGATAATGGCGCGGTCTCCATGCTACACTAATAATAGTAGTAAGGCTTTACTTTGTGTACACATCCTTACAAGTACGATTTTGGCTCTATTATTTGTGTCCCCTTCAAAAATTGCTCTTGAGAAATGTTATGTTTATTGTCCCCCCCAACTGTTAGATGAAATGTACGCCCCTGAATGCTGCTAATGAAACAAGGCAATACTGTAATATGTAAAAATACAAACAATACAGAAATATTGAGCAAAATATGATTATATTTTAATCTAATAATATATAATGAGTAAAAGAAAACTTTTTATTGATTATTGTCATGAGTCTGTGAAATGGTTTATAATCAACTGCTCTGCTTTTGACAGCATAGAAATCAGAAACAAGAAACATTTCTGATAACACACACAGTCTCTCTCTCTCACAAACACACAAACACACACACACATAAACACACACATTGTCTCTCTCTTACACACACACACACACACACACACAAACACACACACTGTCTCTCTCTCTCTCACACACACACACAAACTTTCTCACACACTCACAGACACTTTCTCTCTCACACACACACACACACTCTCTCAAACACACATACACACACTGTCTCTCTCTCTTACACACACAAACAGACACACACACTCTCACACACACACATTGTCTCTTACACACACACACACACACACACACAAACTTTTTCACACACTCACAGACACTTTCTCTCTCACACACACAAACACACACTCTCAAACACACATACACACACTGTCTCTCTCTCTTACACACACAAACACACACACTGTCTCTCTCTCTCACACACACACACAAACACACACACACACATAAACACACATATTGTCTCTCTCTTACACACACACACACACTGTCTCTCTCTCTCGCTTTCTCTCACACACACACACAAACACACACAAACTTCTTCACACACTCACAGACACTTTCTCTCTCACACACACAAACACACACTCTCAAACACACATACACACACTGTCTCTCTCTTACACACACAAACACACACACTGTCTCTCTCTCTCTCACACACACACACAAACAGACACACACACACATAAACACACACTCTCACACACACATTGTCTCTCTCTTACACACACACACAAACACACACAGACACACTGTGTCTCTCTCTCACACAAACAAACAAACACACACAAACTTTTTCACACACTCACAGACACTTTCTCTCTCACACACACATACACACACTGTCTCTCTCTTACACACACAAACACACACACTGTCTCTCTCTCTCTCACACACACACACACAAACAGACACACACACACAAACACACACTCTCACACACACACATTGTCTATCTCTTACACACACACACACACTGTCTCTCACACACACACACACAAACACACACACACAAACACACACACACAAACTTTTTCACACACTCACAGACACTTTCTCTCTCACACACACACACAAACACACATACACACACTGTCGCTCTCTCTTACACACACAAACACACACACTGTCTCTCTCTCACACACACACACACACACACACAAACAGACACACACACAGTCTCTCTCTCTCTCTCACACACAAACAAACAAACAAACTTTCTCACACACTCACAGACACTTTATCTCACTCACACACACACACACACACAAACACACGCACACAGGGTGAAAAAGTAATTCATTTAGTAATGGTTATTTCCACTTTTCTATCAACAGACTGAATTAAATAAGCTAAAGTGAATTTCATAAAACGGCAGACAAGGGAAACTAGCACAGAAATAACTTAATTGACACAGACACACATATAAACAGTAGTGATGGGCAGTTTTGTCAATTTCTCATTTTGATCATGGATAGGTCTCAAAAAACGAGTACTCGGTGGGGCGGGGCATGCGCGTGGGGCGGGGCATGGCCGTCATGGAGATTATGAAAATACTGTTATGAAAATTATTGTTGACAAATACAAAACATTAAAATATGAACATATGATTAGAAAAAATAACTGCTAGATTATGATGCATCAATGTTTTTGAAAAAGAAACATCTAAAAACAAAATGGCCGTCTCAAATAACTCAGTCAATAATTTCAGGCATTGTATTTGAGCTGAAACTGTGAATAAACAACACCCTGCAGAGCTTTGCTAACGGGTTAATACACTCAACCAAACGCATCCTATATGAGATTAGGCAGATATACACCTATTACAACTTACACCTGCACAAAAGGAGTATATGGCGAGTATTCAGGTAAACACATGTCTTTAGTGAACGTATACAGTTGAGTAAGAAACCGGATGTGTTCCAATGTATTGGATCCGTGCAGGTCTTAAAGGGCCAGACATAATATTCTGTGTGATTAATGTGATTATAGAGTGAAGACCAAGCGGTAACCTCGACTGGCCGCTAGAGACAGTAAATCTGTATCTCCCACATGTTAAAATGCCCAACTTTACAGCAGAAAAAAACATGTTTACAGCCTGGTACAAAAAGTAGTTTTGGTCTGTATAGCAAATTTTGCCCTTCATGACAACTGTGAGGGGGGTGAATGTTTTTGTAACTCATCCGTTTAAATTATATTAAGCCTTAAAGTTCTGCATAATTAAGGGCGTGGCCACTTGAGTGACATATGGATTGCCACTATGGTCGAGCTAGGTGGGCGTGGTTTCAGCCAACATCACCTCAGCTCCACCCACATCCCGCTGCTTTGCCCATTTTCAGTTATCCGAGAGTGACGCGCTGCCAAGATGGCAACGGCCGGCTTTAGGCTTCAAAAATGCTCTTCAGAAACTTTTGCCATGCTATTAATTCAGTACTGAGGTTTTTAGTCTAGTATCGTATCAAAGTCATAATTTTGGTATCGTGACAACACTATAGCCATGGCAACATTTCTAATTTTCATTTAAGTTTTTAAGTTTCAAATGAATAAAAAGTTATATTTAATAGCTTTAGTTTTAGCTAACAATAACAACACTGTTTCCCATTGAAGTGGTGCGTTCATTCATTCACTTACAACATGAAAATAGTTTATGGTTTCGTTTTCATTCTGTTCCCTGCCACAGGTGTGTGGTTGTTCAGTTCCACACACCTGTTCCTGTTCACTTTGATTACTCTCCTCTCGTATTTAAGCCCCGAGCTTCCTTAGTTCTGTGTTTGCTCTCGAACGACTTTAGCATGCATATGATTATGGACTATGAAATAATGACTGAATAAAGATTCCTTTAAATAAATCAATAAACAAGCCCTTTACTAGGTTCCACTAGACTGTTGTTTGGTTTATTCTGGGACACACGCAAACACCTTACATGACCGGTCCATCCCAGAACACCCGAACCCAGAGCAAATAATCCGCTAATGCAGAAACGCTCCTGTAACAGTCCCAGGAGATTATAACAGCACATTCGAGCTGCAGTGCAGCTATTCAAATATTGCTGATCATGTTTTCACTGTATCACATTCAAACGCTCCAGGAATATAAAGTCAATATTATCCTGTAACGCTCCAATGTTTGCCTAAAGCTCTGGACGCCTGCTTCTAATTATGGATCAATTTGCAGTACTAAACTGTCCCCCACACACACACACACGTGTGCTTTGTTCATGGAGAAGCGACGTGTGCAACCTCTCAAAGCAGAGCACACACTCGGGGGAATGAATGACTTCTGCATAAGATAAACACTTAAGCCAACATCTCCTTTAATGACCAGACAAGTGAACATTACTGGCCAGCGCGAAGAAATTATCTTGCGCTGTGCAGACTGTTTACTGAAACTCACTATTTATAGCCATCAATATACTGTTCATCACCACGTGAACATCATGAACATCACAGCGACAGAGGGAAGATCTGTTATCAGATGCATCAAAATAAGCCAGGTGAACAGAAAAAGCTTTGCTAACTAAATTATAGCATGCTATTTTGAACATACACTCACCTAAAGGATTATTAGGAACACCATACTAATACTGTGTTTGACCCCCTTTCGCCTTCAGAACTGCCTTAATTCTACGTGGCATTGATTCAACAAGGTGCTGAAAGCATTCTTTAGAAATGTTGGCCCATATTGATAGGATAGCATCTTGCAGTTGATGGAGATTTGTGGGATGCACATCCAGGGCACAAAGCTCCCGTTCCACCACATCCCAAAGATGCTCTATTGGGTTGAGATCTGGTGACTGTGGGGGCCATTTTAGTACAGTGAACTCATTGTCATGTTCAAGAAACCAATTTGAAATGATTCGAGTGCATTATCCTGCTGGAAGTAGCCATCAGAGGATGGGTACATGGTGGTCATAAAGGGATGGACATGGTCAGAAACAATGCTCAGGTAGGCCGTGACATTTAAACGATGCCCAATTGGCACTAAGGGGCCTAAAGTGTGCCAAGAAAACATCCCCCACAGCATTACACCACCACCACCAGCCTGCACAGTGGTAACAAGGCATGATGGATCCATGTTCTCATTCTGTTTACGCCAAATTCTGACTCTACCATCTGAATGTCTCAACAGAAATCGAGACTCATCAGACCAGGCAACATTTTTCCAGTCTTCAAATGTCCAATTTTGGTGAGCTCGTGCAAATTGTAGCCTCTTTTTCCTATTTGTAGTAGAGATGAGTGGTACCCGGTGGGGTCTTCTGCTGTTGTAGCCCATCCGCCTCAAGGTTGTGCGTGTTGTGGCTTCACAAATGCTTTGCTGCATACCTCGGTTGTAACGAGTGGTTATTTCAGTCAAAGTTGCTCTTCTATCAGCTTGAATCAGTCGGCCCATTCTCCTCTGACCTCTAGTCAAGTCAACTTTATTTATATAGCGCTTTTTACAATGCAGATTGTTTCAAAGCAGCTTCACAGTGTTAAACAGGAAAATAATGAACAGAATTTGATTCGGCTGTACAGCCGCTCTGGAGAAAACGGTGATGTCATCAGCTCATTTCAATTATCATATATATTCAAGTAATGTAGTTGATATAATTTAGTTTAGTAATTAAATTTATTTGGATATTTATTTGAAAATGTAGTGTCCCCAACTGAGCAAGCCAGAGGAGACAAGGCATTTTCGCCCACAGGACTGCCGCATACTGGATGTTTTTCCCTTTTCACACCATTCTTTGTAAACTCTAGAAATGGTTGTGCGTGAAAATCCCAGTAACTGAGCAGATTGTGAAATACTCAGACCGGCCCGTCTGGCACCAACAACCATGCCACGCTCAAAATTGCTTAAATCACCTTTCTTTCCCATTCTGACATTCAGTTTGGAGTTCAGGAGATTGTCTTGACCAGGACCACACCCCTAAATGCATTGAAGCAACTGCCATGTGATTGGTTGATTAGATAATTGCATTAATGAGAAATTGAACAGGTGTTCCTAATAATCCTTTAGGTGAGTGTATATATATATTGGGTGAATTCAGGGTGATTGGGACACTTCCCACACTTGCCATTGAGATGACTGGGAAAAAGTGTCCTAATCAACCTAAATTCACAATATCTATCTATATATTTTATGTACTATAGATAGATAGATAGCACATTAAACACAGAAATGTGGAGTTGTTTCCTTAAAGGAGCTATTTCTAACCTAAAATGATTAATAAAATCACTTTAATTTGCATAGTATTTTTTTATTTAATATTACAACATTTAAATACAGGACCTTTCATCCACCTGTATATATATATATATATAACAAAAATTACCTTCTAATATGACTAGCACGTCATAATTTGTTCAAATACACGACAATGAAAAATGGTCAAGGACTTTCCTGAATGCTTTACTTTATCTGGATCTTCAAGAACCCGCAGAGATATGAATATGGATTCAGATTTTCTGTTTTGAACGCTTTTCTGCGACTGAAAGCATCATGTGATCGTATGAGGTCCTTGTGTCCGCAGGTCAGCTTTGACGTAAGCTCTATTAAAGTAACTTGAAGTATTATTTGAACGCGCGAACGTCTTTTTTTAAGTCTTTAAACATGTTTAAATCAACTCGCCTCAGGTGGAGCAGGTGTTTGAGCGCGCGCGCGTCTTCAACGGACCACTTTCACTGATCAACTAAACCCACAAAATTGTCAGAAACGCTTCAGATCAGTCGTACTCACCGTACGTTCAGCGCGAGCTTCATCCCTCAAACTGCTCATCTCCCGCAGTAAACCCAAGAGTTCGTTTCGCGTGTAATCCACCACAAACGAACAAACAGATTAAAACTAGCTGATCAGTGATCAGTGACCAAGTAGAAAAGCGTAAAGGCTCAACGGTTTCGTCCCTCGTGTGCCGCTGTCGAGTGCAGAGCGCGTGTGGGATGAGATCCGTTACTGGGAGCCCGGCGTGACGTCAAGTTTACTACAGCAGAATGCGCGCGAGAGATCAATAACGGTTAAAATGTAATTAAGACTTCACTCAGCGAGTATGATCTTCGCGGACACGGACGGGTCTCAACAACATACATGTCTTTATTAACACCACACACAAAACTCAAAATACTTCCATCAGTGACAGTGTATCATTAATGTATTAGCCTATAAACACAAGCAGCGTATCAGTTCAGGCTAGGAGTCCAGCTAGCTAAACTTAGCAAGCTGTTTTTCCTAGCAGTGCAGATGTCTGGGTCATATTTCATCCCGAAATCAATAAGACATGATATTTAACTGGAATGAAAAAAAGCCAGACCATTATTTACGTCAATGATGCAAAATAAATACATAAATATTTGCTTTGTAAAGAGTTATAAGAGAAATAGTATTTGATGTTGTGTTCGTTTTATTTCATGAGTCTATTTTATTTCTACATCACAATAAATGTGAGTCTAATTAAAGACTTACGAGAATAACAAACTGCAGAGTGAAACATGATTTTCTTCATTTGTGACAAAGAATTATGACTGATATTTCCAAAGTATTTTTGATTTTAATATCTCATTCATTAAATATATGGAGCTTATGTATTTGGGTAAATCGCACAAAGATGTCAGGGTCATATACCATAAATCAAGAAAACAAGCATAAAATTATATTTTATAAGCCTATTATATCTTATAGAGTCATTACAGCATGTCTCATTACTGTATGACTTTCTGACTAAGACTCTGAAAATAATATTGCATGAATGTATTATTAATACATGTATTTTATGCTTCTATATTTGGCTATGGCTTGAAAGTGGTTCACCGTGATAATGGTTTAACGAGCGAGTCCATCTCTCGGGTTCAGACGAGGCTTTGTGTGTGCCACTCAGGTATAGAGTGTCTCCACATACAGAACCAGGACACATGATACTAAAGACACCAGCCCAAACCACACACACACTCGTGCACACACCCAACCTCAGACACTCGCACACTCACACATTCACACACACACATACACTCGCACTTACGCACACACACACACACTCACACACACAACCACTTGCACACACAAACACACACTCAGTCGCAAACACACTCGCGCACACACACACACAACTACACACTCGCGCACACACCCAACCACACACACACTCGTGCACACACCCAACCACACACACTCACCCTCGCACACACACGCACACACCCAACCACATACACACACGCACTCACGCACACAGACACACACTCCCACACTCGCAAACACACACTCACACACACACACATGCACTCGCGCACACACACACACACACTCGCATGCACACACTCACACACACACTTGCATGCACACACTCGCACACAGTCATACACGCACAGACACACACATGCCCTTGAACAGAATGTAAGCCGTCATTTAAATATATTCTTTAAAGCCATTTAACTGTCTCAGATTCTACAGATTTAGTCACAATCCTGCATAAAACCAGCATAAAATACATTATTAATTTATACAGCTTTTCCTGGAACAGCTCATGCAGAATCTAATGAACTTTGACCCTCTGCTGTTAAACATGTTTGTCAACAGCCTCAAACATGAAACATGATCAGAATAAAAACAATATGAAAACAGTACATGACCTCATTAGTCCGATCAAAAAGAGACATTACAAACCGCTGCTGATATTACTTCCAGTTTATTCAACTTCTGAGCAATGAAGAGTTTCCTCGAGGCATGCATAAAGAATTTGCATACTGTTTGCTGTACATAACACATACTGCAAATATAGTATTTGTGGAAGGCGATTCTGAATAGAGCCAGCAACTATTAGCGTGTAGTGATGCATTGTGGGTGATCTGATCTGGATTCACAGCACACGTGTATCTCTGGCTCGCTGCAGTGAACCCTGGGAGATCTGTAGATCAGAGTGACAACAAGACAATAAGAGCACATACACAGACAGACTGAAAGAGGATTCATCCCGCCACCTGGGAGTTTCTGCTGATTTAGCAAACTTTTAGCCGCCACTTTAGAGAGAAATGCACGTCTGCATGCCGAGTCAGGACTATACTGCATGAAAACAGCGTCAGATTTGCTGAACGTATGGAAAGAGGAACGCTCGAGGACAAGAGCTGTCGGGCAGATGATAAAACGCCTCATTGAATTTGTAGTTTCACTCACCTGTTTGTTTTCATTAAATCAACTCTTTTAGACAGATATGATCTTATTACACACCAGCAACACAACATTCATAAATCTGCCTTCAGAAGCTATTATGGTTACGCATTCTCAAATTTGTATTGATACAATTTTCAAATGTGCTTCAAATGTCATATATAATTATAGTTAAGAACCATTTGAAGAATAAACACAAAAGAGTTTTTCACATAACTCTAAAAATAGGAAATATACTGCAATGACAAAGAAAACGTCTCGGTTACGTATGGTAACCCTCGTTCCCTGAAGGAGGGAACGGAGACGTACGTCGGACGTCACCGACGAATTGGGATCACTTCTGGGAGCCCCTATCAACTTCGAGATATAGAGAACGGGCCAATGGCCATTGGCGTGCGAGATTTGCATCTCGCGCTCCGCCCCGCGCTGCGGGTATAAACAGGAGGCGAATGCAGCGCACTATTGTTTTTCACTGAGGAGCCGAACTAGTGACTCGGCCATGCAGTGATGGTACAGCAACTGTGGCGACGGGACGTACGTCTCCGTTCCCTCCTTCAGGGAACGAGGGTTACCATACGTAACCGAGACGTTCCCTTTCAGTCGGTCACGTTCGGCGTACATCGGACGTCACCGACGAATTGGGATCCCTTTGGAAAACGCCAAAGTTACTACCACTTCCAGCGCCCAGCGAGAGCCCCTCAGACCCCGTCTGTTCCGGGCGGGGAATTCACGCAGGGAAGTCACACTGCTGTTCCGCAAGACCCACTTCAGCAGACTATTGGATACCGCTGGGAAAGCGTTCCCAGAGGGACGCTGCGGAAGCCACATCATGCCCGAAGGGAGTTACCATGTGGAAAATACACGTATGGACTGGCCGTGGGCAGTGCAACATACGGAAGTCCCAGGGGTGGCCCCGGCCAAACAGGCGGGGGAACAACACCTAACTGAGACGGCAGAGAGCTCTGCCGAGGGAAAGACACGGGCTCGCCGTAGGGAGCCGTACCGTGGAAGAATACACATATGGGACCGCCGTGGGGGTCACAACATATGGAACCCAGCCTAACACAAGTTCCACCAATGCATACGAGTGTTAGACCTGGCGTCGGACGCTCCGCCACATCCGACTGCCGCGGGTTGCGGAGGACTCAACAGGGTTCGCCGTTCTGGGGAACTCGACTGGAGCATATAAGCGCACGTATCCGTTCCACAGGGAAGGGAGTGGCGCAGCAAGCCGACACTTGGAACGGGCACTTCGCTGTTACTGACTATAGGAAGCGAGCACACAGGAAGATACCGGCTCTACACGGAGGCTATAAAATCTAGCGAACGTGTTAGGTGTCGCCCAGCCCGCAGCTCTACAATATCTGTCGGCGAGGCGCCACGAGCCAACGCCCAGGAAGAAGCTACACCCCTAGTGGAGTGGGCTCTTAACCCGAAGCGGGCAGGGCACGTCTTGGGTTTGGTACGCCAAGACGATGGCATCCACTATCCAGTGGGCCATCCTCTGCTTGGAGACAGCCTTTCCCTTCTGCTGGCCTCCATAACAGACGAAGAGCTGTTCTGAGGTCCTGAAGCTTTGCGTTCTGTCCACGTAAGTCCGCAGAGCGTGGACTAGACAGAGAAAAGCTAGGGCTGGGTCTGCCTCCTCCGAAGGCAGCGCTTGCAGGCTCACCACCTGGTCCCGGAAGGGAGTGGTGGGAACCTTGGGCACATATCCGGGCCGGGGTCTCAGGATTACATGAGAGTTACCGGGCCCGAATTCCAGGCACGATTCGTCGACCGAAAATGCCTGCAGGTCCCCTACCCTCTTGATAGAGGCCAATGCAGTCAGGAGTACTGTCTTCAGAGACAGGATTTTTAACTCAACTGACTGCAAAGGCTCAAAGGGCGCCCTCTGCAGTGCGGTTAGCACCAGAGTTAAGTCCCAAGAGGGTATAGAGGGAGAGCGAGGCGGTTTTAGTCTCCTCGCCCCCCTCAGGAACCTGACGATCAGATCGTGCTTCCCTAGAGACTTACCACCTACCATGTCATGATTAGCGGCGATAGCGGCAACATAGACTTTGAGGGTGGAGGGAGACAGCCTTCGCTTCAACCCGTCCTGTAGGAAGGAAAGCACAGAACCGACCGAACATCTCCGGGGGTCTTCTCAGCGAGAAGAACACCAGTCGACGAACAGGTTCCACTTCAACGCATAGAGGCGCCTCGTAGAGGGAGCTCTAGCGGAAGTGATGGTGTCTACCACAGCCTGTGGTAGGCCACCTAGAACCTCCGCGTCCCGTCCAGGGACCAGACACCGGACGCGGGTGCCATAGGGTGCCCCGTCTCTGAGTCAGGAGGTCCTTCCTCAGAGGAATGGGCCAGGGAGGTGCTGTCGCGAGAACCAAGTCCAGTTGGGCCAATACAGAGCAACCAACAGGACTTGCTCCTCGTCTTCCCTGACCTTGCACAGAGTCTGTGCAAGAAGGCTCACTGGGGGAAACGTATACTTGCGTAGGCCCCGGGGCCAGCTGTGTGCCAGCGCATCCGAGCCGAGGGTCCCCTCGGTCAGGGAATAAAACAACTGGCAGTGGGTCGTGTCCGGGGCGGCAAACAGATCTACTTGTGCGGTCCCGAAGCGACTCCAGATCAGCTGGACCACCTGGGGATGGAGTCTCCACTCTCCGGGGAGCACTGGCTGTCGTGAGAGCTCGTCGGCCGCACGATTGAGCAGGCCCGGAATGTGAATGGCACGAAGCGACCTCAGATGCTTCTGACTCCATAGGAGGAGATGGCGGGCGAGTTGAGACATGCGACGGGAGCGTAGACCACCCTGTTTGTTGACATACGCAACGGCCGCAGTGTTGTCCGTACGGACCAGAACGTGCTTGCCTAGTAGCGGCGTTTTGAAGCGGCCCAGCGCAAGACGAACTGCTAACAACTCGAGGCAATTGATATGCCATTGCAGTTGAGGCCCCGTCCACAGACCCGAAACTGCAAGCCCGTTGTACGTGGCACCCCAGCCGGTGGATGAGGCATCCGTGGAGACAACAACATGCCTGGACACTTGTTCTAGGGAAACTCCTGCCCGTAGAAACGAAGGGTCCGACCACAGGCTGAAGGTTTGGCGGCACCTCGAAATCACGGGGACACGGAGGGATCCGCTGTGCCACGCCCATCTCAGGACTCGGTCGTGTAGCCAGCGTTGAAGCGGTCTCATATGAAGCAATCCGAGCGGCGTTACAGCGGCTGCGGATGCCATATGCCCCAGGAGCCTCTGAAAATGTTTCAGTGGTACCGCTGTCCTGCATTTGAATGAATTCAAGCAGTTCAACACCGACTGTACACGCTCCTCTGTGAGACGCGCTGTCAGATTGACCAAGTCCAGCTCCATACCGAGAAAAGAGATCCTCTGCACGGGGCAGAGTTTGCTCTTTCCCCAGTTGACCCGAAGTCCCAACAGGCTGAGGTGACTGATCACCGTGTCTCTGTATTCACACAACAGGGACAGTCCTGAAGGGAATGACCTTCAGGTCGATCGCTGCAAACCAATCTTGGGGACGGATGTACTCGAAAGTGCGCTTCTGCGTCAACATCTGAACGGGCGGTTTGTGAAGGGCCCGGTTCAGGACTCAAAGGTCCAAGATTGGTCATAACCCACTGCTTTTCTTGGGCACAATGAAGTAGAAGTTATAGAACCCCAACTTCATGTCGGCTGGAGGGACCGGCTCCAATCGCGTCCTTCGCCAGTAGGACTTCGATCGCTTTCCACAAGATGGGCGTCGCAGCTCCACACAACAGTGAAGTGGACGCCCAGAACTTGGGAGGATGCCGTGCGAACTGAATCGCATAGCCGAGCCTGGTGGTGCAGGTGAGTCAGCGGGACCGTCCCGGAAGTGCTAGCTAGGCTTCCGGAAACCGTACCATGAACACACCCGCCCCACAGACGTACCCGCAGTAGGGCAGCGAAGTGGAGGGCAGGGACCCGACCCAAGAGGCACAGCGTCCTGAAGTGGGGTCTGAGTGCGCACGCAGCACCTACCTGCCCCCACGGTTGGACGGAGGGTATGAGAGAAGGCATGGTAGCGTTCTCAAGCCATACGCTGCGGTCCGCTGGCGACTGAAGGAGGGGCAGAGAGTGGCAAGGCTTTGTGGCGTCACACACTGCCTACCTCACCTCCTTCCTCAGCGGGGAACAAGAGTGGCGAGGCATAGCGTCGCGCACTGCCGTCCTCACACCGCTGAGAAGAGGGGAATGAGAGTGGCGAGGCTCCCCGGCGTCGCACACTGCCATTCTCGCCCTCTTGTGGGGAGGGGAATGAGAGCGGCGCGGCTTCATAGCGTCACACGCTGCCATTCCTGAACTCCCGAGACCCAGAGGTATTGGAACTGCTCTTAAGAATTTGGGTACCACTGGCTGTAACACCGGTGGCGGAACAAAATTTAGCAATGATTCTCCACCCGGCCCTCCTCCGGGGAAGAGCAGCTTCAACCAAGTCCAGGTCACCCGTCTCAGCTGACTGGCAGCCAAGACGGGTGGCATCGTGGGATGCCCATGGCGAGCAGACTGAGGGGTTCCATCTGCTTTGCACTGTGGAGGACTGCTGCACAGTCACCGACAGTGTCGCCGAAAAGGGTCACCTTGTGAGATGTGAGCATCGAGAGAGCGTACTCTGGCGACGTCTCACACCCCTGCAAGGTAGCCCAAGGGTGTTTCTGGACCAGGGTGGACATCGTCTGGCCAAGGGCCAGCGCTGTGACTTTAAATGTAAATCAGTCACGGTGCGCAGCTCAACCTCAGCTCAGAACTACCCTCGTGCACTGAGAGCGCAGGGCAGAGGTGGCCTGCCAGTGGCACTGCCACCTCACCGATGAGGGTAGTGAGAGAGAGGAAAACTTTATCCAGATTATGGCACCATTGGCACCCCATATTTTGGCACCAAATAGTTCCACACTGCCAAAGCTTTCCAATGCACATCCGGGAAAAAGGCAAGGGGGCGGGCAAGGCGATTTACGCGTTGCACTACGCCTCAGCCACCCAGGAAAGCATGGCTGTCAAGTCTGAATCTGATTCAGCATGAGCACACACCATTATAGTGGGAAACTCAGCATCATCTTCATTTCCAGCTTATAACAGCCCTCTCTCCGATGCAGCGATTGACATCTGTCCTCTGCTAGAGCCCCAGATGAAACGCTAGGTCCCCTTTATTTATTTATTTATTATTATTTTTATTTTTTTATTTTTTTGGAACCAGCAATCCCACCTGTAAGCTACCAGCAGGCATGCAAGACTGTGAGCGTGGCCGTCGAGACGGCACACGGCGCGCTGAACACTCAAGCCCCTATGAAGAAGGCGAGACGAACAACGCGCCGACGTGGTCATGCTCTCATGAGAGAACATGAACCACCCACGAACACAGTCTCAGCATGCTTGCGATGCGATAGAGGAGTGAGGGCCCACGGAGATGTACTCGGCAGGGAAGCCCCACTGTAATCCTCAGGTCACCAAGGCTTATTAGCCGAAGTAGCCCCTTTCTGGTGCACCAGAAAAGAAACTAGATCGGGGAATAGGCGAAGGGACTCAACCCCGTTTGAGGTTTAAGTCTCGACCGTGACAACCCGCGCTGTCAGCCGGCAGCTAGACGGCACACGGCGCGCTGAACACTCAAACCCTCACAAGGAAGGCGAGACGAACAACGCGCCGACGTGATCCCGTTCTCCTGAGAGAACATGGATCACCCACGAACGCAATCTCAACATGCTTATGCGAGAGGGATCGTGGCCGTCAAAGGACAGGAAACAACCGCATCCAGAAACGCACGGGTGGAATGACGTCTTGAAAAAGACGCAGTCACACCCGCGCTGCTCTTTTAGAAGAAAGCTCTTTTAAATGTGCTGAAGCACCCAGGAACGACCGCGGCAAAACACAGGAGAGTAGTGCAGCCTGTGTATGCACTCACCGTTGGGAACGCCCTCACCAAACCAACAGTGCTGTAAAAACAGCAGTTTATCACTGTATCAGTGAGCTCGCGGCCGCCGCTGATCGTGCCTTCTCTCCCAGCACTCAAAGAAGCATCTTCTCTCGTTCTCTCTCTTTCTGCTGAAGCAGGAACAGTCTCCTTCATCAACACCGTGTTCGGCTCCGAAGTGAATGACAATAGTGCGCTGCATTCGCCTCCTGTTTATACCCGCAGCGCGGGGCGGAGCGCGAGATGCAAATCTCGCACGCCAATGGCCATTGGCCCGTTCTCTATATCTCGAAGTTGATAGGGGCTCCCAGAAGTGATCCCAATTCGTCGGTGACGTCCGACGTACGTCGAACGTGACCGACTGAAAGGGAACCAATGTTACTCACGTATGGAGCAGAAACAACTCAACCGCAGCGTCTGTTTTCAGGCCTTCTCGCTTCGGCCTCTCCAGCGCTGGAAAGCTTTTCTAATATTAACATGGGTCCTAAAGTTCTTTCCTGATCATAACCCTTCATTTTCCAGTGATATTCCTCTGACCTTTTGTCTTTTGTAATGTCTCTCAGCCATCTCTCCTTCTTTCTTCAGATCTCCCTCTTGCTCTGTCTCTCTCCTCCCCATCACGAGTGGACACACCACCTACTGCTGATTGGCTCACTCTCTCTCTTCCCCTGTCAAGAGTGGACATGCCCCCTACTGCTGATTGGCTGTGTCTCTCTCTCTCCTCCCTTATCATGAGTGGGCACGCCCCCTACTGCTGATTGGCTCTGTCTTTCTCCTCCCCCATCATGAGTGGGCACGCCCCCTGCTGCTGATTGGCTGTGTCTCTCCTCCCCCATCACGAGTAGGCAAGCCTCCTGCTGCTGATTGGCTGTTTCTCTCTATCCTCACCTATCACGAGTGGACACGCCCCCTAGTGCTGACCACTTTCAACATTGTTTCTCAGAAATCGCTTACTGCACCTTTAAAGACATTTATAATGTTACAAAATATTTCTACTGCAAATAAATGCTGTTCTTTTGAACTTTCTATTCATCAAAAAATCCTGAAAAACAAATATGTATCATTGTTTCCTCAAAAACATGAAGCAACACAACTGTTTTCAACATTGGTGATAATAAGAACTCAGCATATTAAAATTATTTCAGAAGGATCATTCTGACACTGAATCTACTGAAAACTATTTATAGTTTATGAGCTCTTGACAATAACTCAAAAAACTAAATGATCAATATTTCTTTAACAGGGCTGACTGTAGTGTTAATCTGCACTTTAATCAGTATCAGTAATCTTCCTACAGCATCGGTGTAGTCTGTTCCACGCTGAGCTCAAGTGTTTTGTAGTACGGATCGCAGGGGCCGAGGCTTCAGCATCTTCCTCAAGGACACAATGCTGATGGAGCGCCATCATGACCTCAATTACTCCCTGAGATCACCGGCAACCCCTGTGTCAGCAGCCCAGACGCTTAAAGGACTAGTCCACCCAGAAATGCAAATGCTGACACCATTTAGCTGCCCTCATGTCATTTCCACCCAGTATGATAATATCATTTTGTGCTTCATTGAAGATGGATGAGAGCATGAACATCTGACCTATTGCTTTCTATACAATGAAAGTATACGTACATAAATACGTAATACGTAAATAAAAGTAAATAAAAGGAACATAAGCATCAGACTTGAAAGCTAAGGAGAATATTATCAGCAAAAATATTGACTTTACATTTTTGGAGCTTAGCATTTAAAAACCTTCTGTGTTTTAGTGAGGAGAGAAATTAATCCTTTCGATTGTCATGACGACAAAACTTGAGAGCAAGTCTCTGTCGGTGAAGTGTGTGCTGTTAGCGTCTTCACAGAATAAATCAGACATGCTGCATAGCCTCAAGCAGCTCTTAAAAGCACCGAATGTAGTGCTCATATCATACAAAACCAAATTATCCCTGATCTCTCGAAATAAAAGAGTCCGATGTACAGTGAAAACAGGAACTTTTACAACTTTCTCCTCAGTAAAAAAAAACTAAGCTGAAAATGGCTCCTTTCTGATGTCAGAAACCTAATTAAATTAGCATATAACCACCTACATTTACATAATCAACACCTATTATGAATTCAGCAACTTCATGATGAGGTAATACAGAGAAAGACAGCAACTATACACCAGAAGAGTAATAAAAAGAAAGTCATAACCTAAATTACTTTATACATACTAAATGAATAAAAAAAACAATAATAATGATATAGAAGAGACTTAACACCCTATATGACTATGAATAAATAAATCAGCTAGAATATCTGTTCTCTGATTTATGTTATTTTTCACATAATAGCTGATATTTCAGCACAAATAAAACGCTCTATTTATGCAATCAGCATTCATGGCTGCAACTATACGCACATTAAAAGCCTATTAATGCACACAAATAAGTACCCCTCAGAGAAGAAAAAGATATAAATGATGTGACCGCTTGAAGAGCACTTGTGTAACAGAGTATTATGAGATAATCAGTGAGAATAACACTTATTCAGGACTAAAAGCTCATTTAGCTGTTATTGAATTGCTATAATTACACAGAGACCCTGTAATTAAAGCTCTTAATACGAGGGTTTTCTGGAGCTCGACACCCTTCAGGAAACACAAACACATCCTGGAGTTGAGGAATGCGTTGTCAATTGATTGCGTTGTTGTAGGTTTAATAACCCACACTTCAAACATCTCTCTATGTGAATGTGTGGGCACGTGTGGGGGCCGTAAACCTCATCCGCATGCTCCATATTTACATACAGCTCATTTTTAGCATATAAACGCGAGACTAAATATGAAGCAGAGACTGCAGCCCTCTACCAACCACTGACAAACTCAAGATGTTTTAGAGAATAAATGCGTCAAGTGCGTCTCATGAATCATCCGCCACTCTGAATAGAAAAACTACATCAATATGGCTCAAAAACCTTCATTCACACTCTTTCGCACTCGGGTGTCGCCGGGTGCTCAAGAAGGTTAATTATCAACCTCCTACGCATAACAAGACCACAATCAAATCCTCCAGAGTGTTTTGCAGGCCGTTTCTGTGGAGATTTGCCATCGTACGCATGCAGGGCTCGCAGCGGGAGAGAGTTTCTAACAGCTCAAAGAAGACTGAGTGACCAATGACAGACATAATGTGATGTAATGTGCACAATATCACTTCAGCTTATACATCCATTACACGTGATATTGCTCTCTCATTACAGCTCATTTTCTTTAATGTCTCTGTCTAATCAGATTAACATCTATCATCATTGTGGAGGCAAGCTGGAGAATATAGAGTATTTCCATAAGAACCAGGCTTTACAAGTGTCCTTGAGTTGGTTTAACATATCTAGAAGGTCTAATTTATGGTCCAAGTTTGAGCTGGTAAACCATCTCGGACTAGCAGCAAGCCAATTTGACCACCTTAAACTGGTTTGATCTGATAAAGGTTTAAGCTGGACATTTATTGTCCAAGTTGGAGCTGGTAATTGGTTTGAGCTGGTAAACCATCTCAGACCAGCAATAAACCAGCTTGACCATCTAAAACTGGTTTGATCTGATATTTCCTGCAGGTTCTTAAAGGTCTAAGCTGGTCGTTTATGGTATAAAAAAAATAACCCAACAAGCCCCTGGTACCTTGGACCAACAACAACCCTGCTTGAACACCAAAAACTGGTTGGATCTGATAGTTGGTCGTTTATGGTTGAAGTTGGAGCTGGAAGCTGGTTAGTGCTGGTAGGGCATCTTGGACCAGCAATTAATCAACTTAACCACCAAAAACTGCTTGGATTTGGTAGTTATTTAAGTTTCCTTATAGGTCTAAGCTGGTCATGTATGGTCTAAGTTGGAGCTGGTAGCTGGTTATAGCTGGTAGACCATCTTGGACCAGCAATAAAACAGCTTTACCACCTTAAACTGGTATCATTTGATATTTCCTACAGGCTCTTAAAGGTCTAAGCTGGTAATTTATGGTAAAAAAAACAAAAAACAAAAAAAACAGCTGGTAGCCATTTAGACCTAGTAGACTACATTGGACCAGCAACAAACCTCCTTGATCACCTAAAACTGGTTGGATCTGATAGTTCCTACAGCATCTTAAAGGTCTAAGCTGGTCATTTATGGTCCACGTTGGACCTGGTATATGGTTACAGCTGTTAGACCACCTTAAACTTATGATCTGATATTTCTTATAAGCTCTTAAAGGTCTCAGCTGTTTTTTGTGGTCCAAATTCGAGCTGGTGGCTGGTTAGAGCTGGTAGACCATCTCAGACCAGTAATAAGCCAGCTTTACCACCTTAAACTGATTGAATCTGATAGTTATTTAAGGTTCCTTAGTGCTGGGCGGTATACCGGTTCATACCGAACACCAGTGTTTATTTATTTTTTTAATGAATTTTTATTATACCGCAATACCGGTGTATGTCGCTTGAGAGGGGTCCCGTTTCACTATTGCACATATAGATCAGATACAGACCGGACTGAGCGTGTTTAAGTTTTTTATGGACATATTTCATATACTCTAGTGCTCTAAACATGAACAAGCAGCGTGTATGCACACATATTTCATCACGTCTTCTTCAAATGAAATATATGTGCAAATAAGGACACTGATACAGCCGTACATCTGATCATGACCAAGATGACATGATGGATTATTCTGATGCACAAAAGACAATGATGTAGACTGAAAATTCAAAGAGGAATGGGCAAAAAAGTAACTGTCTTTATTCTTTCTGTGTTAAACTGACGTGTGTCATTTGTTCAGAGACTAGTGCTATTATAGGTTGTTGTCTCCCCACAGCATAATTTTGTGGGGACTTGCAAACCTGTATTAATTCTAGTGTGGAATTTTTCTACAATATTCACTCATCATGACAGTAAAATAGGGCATTGTAAGTCAATCTACTGCATTATTTCCTCTCTCAATCAGTAGAAAATGTGGTTAACACCCTGTGATACATAGGGAAAAAAATACCGTCATATACCGCGAAACCAGTATAATTTTGAAAAATACGGTGATATAAATTTTTAGTCATACCGCCCAGCACTAGTTCCTTATACATCAAAGCTGGTCATGTATGGTACAAGTTGGACCTGGTAGCTGGTTAGAGCTGGTAGACCATCTCAGAACAGTAATAAAAGCTTTACCACCTTAAACTGGTTGGATCTCATAGTTCCTGAAGGCTCTTAAAGGTCATTTATGGTCGACGTTGGAACTGGAATATGGTTACAGCTGGTAGACCACCTTAAACTGGTATGGTCGGATATTTCTTGTAAGCTCTTAAAGGTCTAAGCTGTTTCTTGTAGTCCAAATTTGAGCTGGTAGACCATCTCAGACCAGTAACAAACCTTCTTGACCACCTAAAACAGTTAACAACAATAAGAACATATTGTTAACATTCCCGTTGGGTTATGAAAACGTTTTATTTAAAAAAGTCTTTAGAATGTTATTAAAGACCAGACAACTTTGAATGAAAATTATATTAATGCTACTGGGAGAACGTTTGTTCATAACTTTCTTAAAGCGAAAGTTCACCAAAAAAATGAAAGTTCTGACATAATTTCCTCGGCTTCATGTCTTTCCAAACTTTGTACGACTTTCTTTATTCTGCGGAACACAAAAGAAGATATTTTGAAGAGCGTTGACAATCATTGGACACAGAGACAAGATCATCTTTTGTGTTCCGCAGAAGAAAGAAAGTCAGTGTGGAACGACATGTTGTTAATTTTTTTTAAAAGTTGTCTTTTCTTATCATTTTGAATAGCATGCATTAAAACGGTTTACATGGCAACATGACAAAAATATCTTCCCGTAGCTGGGCTCTCTTATACACTGATGAGAGGATGTGATACAGCGTGCCAGTCGTGTAAGTGTCAGATGTTCTTTCATCAGACGCCTACAGATGATTAGCAGAGGTTTGAATCTTTAAAGTGGCATTAAGAACATAGACTCGATTACAATCTGCAGCCGTCACCAATCATCTGCTCTAGTGCTCATTAAGTTCATTGGAGATGTTTTAAATGTATCTGATCAATAACACACAGAATGGAGAAGTCTAGTGTCAGTTCTGTCAGCGGCCCGGCTTTAGAGTCATGCGTGAGAGGACAGAAAGTCACTACTAAGATGTTTATGTGCCCGCATCGACATTTGGCACAGAAGTCTCAGTCGAACACAGAGAAAGCAGTCGCATCTATCAAAGCCAAAGCCACACACGCGCTTCTCATTGAGGTAATGAAATAGAGGCCGACTTCAAGGGCTGATAATGAAACTTCATTAGTGAAAAATTGAATGATTCTCCTGAATCTATTTTCTCTGGCATGCAACAGAAGAGCAGGACGTCCTTGCTTCTTTCACTGAACTTTATTATATCTCATGACGTGTGCCTTCAGACACATATATGTGCAAAAAACCCTTAGGGACGAATGCTTAAGGAATAAACAGATTTGAGAAGGTCATACGGTGCTCTTGTGTTTCTATAGTGCTTATTTTATTTGGCTCTCAGTGGGACGTGTTGGTCTCCAGCCGGTGAATGTGAATGGAAAGGTCAGTGTAAATGACTGCTCAAACCTCTCTGATACCCTTTTAATTAAAAATCCAACAATCCTCCACTGATTCCATGCACATGAACACAAAAAACATTATTAAAACTGACCACGCTTGCCTAATTCATCAGTTGAACCATAACTCTTCAGCTAACCTCCTAAACGTCAAATACAAACATCACCTTATACTTAAAGGCAGGGTAGGTGATTTGTGATATGCTGGTTGAAAGTCTCTTCACATCCCGATAGAAATCACTAAGTGGTCTAAATGTATATGTAGGAAGGCGGAAGACTATAAAATGTTCGTCCAATCATTGCATTCAGCCATACCTGCCTGTCAACGTATATGTATTTCATATCTCCGCACACATGCTCGCGCAGACATCACACGTCTTTTGTTTGCTCCCTGCTGTGTGCGTTCATGTGTTTTGAAGGAGGCGTGGCTTTGGAGACGCTCTGAAGGGAAAGTGCACCCTTTCAAAGCTAACTTGCTATTGCTAGCCTCTTCTAAAATTGCCTATACCCTACCTTTAATCAATTTATACATTAATAAAACTCCTAAACGTAATGTATAAACGTATAAACTATATAATCCTACACTCTCAAAAAAATTGTACCTTTTAAGGTGGCCGTCACTGGGGTGGTACCCTTAAGGGTACATTTTTGTACCTCTAAGTCAGGGGTAGGCAAGTTCGTTCTGAGAGAGCTGATGTCCTGCAGAGTTTAGCTCCAACCCTACTAAGCCACCACAGTATAAAACTCATGGCTCCCAGCATGCATTGCAGCATTAAGTATGTCACCATTGTTGAGATGCATATGCTGATTCTTGATATCTGTGTGTGTCTAAACTTTTTTCCTCCTAGAATGTATTTAAAAATAATGATCTGGGGCAAGAAAGTATTGTTGGTGAATATTATTTATTGATATTTTCAGTCAGTGATGAGTTTAGTCAAACATTTTTTATTTTTGTTTATGGTTCTTTTGATTTGAACAGATTATGAGTTTTGTTAACACTGTAACAAAAAACACAAACTCCATAAAAAGTAAAGAGAAAAACTGCCCAACTAAAGGAAACACTGATCTCCATAATGGTGACCAAACATTGTCAATAAATCATCAACATCTAAGCCTCTGTTAATTCTCAATAAGAGCTTCTATAGATGTCTTTCAGGGTTGGAGCCAATCTCTGCAGGACAGCGGCTCTCTAGGACTGAACTTGCCTACCCCTGCTCTAAGTAGAGGAAAACAATGGTATAATTGTACCCTAAGGACCAATTGTGCACCTTTAAAGGTACGGTTATGCGTTAATTGTACCTCTACTCTTTTTCTGAGAGTGTAACGTGTAAATGGAAACATTTCTCATTTTCATTTAGTTTAACTTCATATACTAAAATAACTAAAACTGAAATAAGAAATATAATATTTTTCAAAAACAAAAACTTATAAAAATGGCAAAACACACAAAAGGACTAAAACTTTAACTGAAATTCAAATGAAAACAGAAAAAATAAACATAACATCTAATTCAAAATATTAATATGATACTCAAATAACAAAGAAAATGACAAAATGCAACAAAACTACTACAACTTGAAATAAAAAAATGAAAACAGAAAATATAAAAACAAAATCTAATTCAAAATTGTCAGAAAATATAATAGCATAACAGTGCGTTGTAAAAAATGATGATCAATAAGTTATCAAATTGATCATCAAAATAATATAAGCAATTTTCTACTTTTTCATGTTATACAAGATTCAAGTCATTTTAATGTAATTTAAGTTGAAATCACTTAAAAATCCAAGTTAATTGCACTTAAAAATGTAAATTAATTTTTTTAATTTATTACAGTGTGATGCTAAAATAATAGCTGGCCAAAATCATGTTTCTCCAAAGACAAACATTTATATAAGTGTGAATATTGAACTAACTAGACATGTTTCTTGGATTAGTGGTTCAATTATTTGGCTAAGTGGTAAAATCTCACAAAGCTACTCTATAGTTTCTGTCATGCACTGTAAATATCCTCAACAACCGCCTCATTCCTCTCGTCTCTAAAGAAACTTCACGGCTTCTTCATGCAAAGGTCACAGAGGACGAGGAAATGAACTGCCTGCCGTCTCTAAAGCTCTTAAAACACCAGTCAGGTTAATTAACATAAGACTCGACCTGCCGTTTGTGAGATTAAGCCAATGAACACTGTTATTAGAAACAATCCGAGATTTTCAGACATTATTTAACAATGAAAGCCACTAAACAGAAAGTAAAATTTCGACAATGATAAAGACAAGATGAAAAATTAAGTTAAAACATACTATTAATGAATATATGAGGACAATATACACAATATATTAATAACGCACCAATGCACAAATAAACTACCCGTAATCTGGATAATGATCAACTACATTTTATTTGTATTAACTAAAATCATATGCCATTTTAGTAGTACAATTGATGTATGTAACATGAAGAAATTGACTAAAAACATGACTAAAACTAAACAATAAACTACTGTGAGCAAGATTTAAAACATTTCATACTTGAATTTAATTTCAATAGCATTAGTTATCGTGCATTTTGTTCTAAAGCAGCTTTATAATGAATTATAGTATGTTTTTCAAACCCTTCAGCCATCAAACCAAAAATGAATGCGGCACGGGGAAAAAAAAAACCTTGAGGTGTGGACAAAGAAAAGACCTTGATCAGCCGCTACATTCACTTTTGCTCAGCTCCTCCTCAAGTTTAACAAGAGACACAGGAAAAAGATGAATCACGCATTTCTTCATTCACAAATCTAGAGTTGACAATGGAAGCATTAGCTGATGTGAACCACCTTCAGATACAAGAGATCTCAGAGCAGCAACATTAAAACCTCCTCTATAAAGCTGAAGATAATGACGTTCATCAGAAAGTCAAACTGCCTATAAATAGAGAGAGTTCAGCGCCGTTGCTGCTCTCTGTGGGCGTCCTGAACGAAACCAGGCTCAATAATCAATGAAGTTCAGAAGACAACACGCGTGTACGATGTGTAAAACACTACACGAGAACAGCGTTCATGGCAAACATCTGATATTCATAAAAGAGCACCTGGATGTTTCACAGCTGGACAGATATTCTCTGGACAGATCCACAATCACAAATAAAATGTGTGGAGAAGAAAGGCACAGCAGACTGAGTTGTAGTCCTTGTCCACACGAATACGTTTTTCTCTTTTTCTCTGCCTTTTGGCCTTCCATCCACACTTGGCCTTCCGTTTTTGTCCTGCGAAAACTGAGCTTTTTGAAAACGCCTACCAAAGTGGATACATTTGAAAACATTATTCTGTTTCCGTGTTGTAGTGTGTGGACTGTGAAAACGGAGGTATTTGAAAACGATGATGCAGTCATGTGACGCATATTGAACCAATAGATATTCATGTTTATACCGCTATTGTACCAAACATATAATGGTGACTGACAGTGTTGGGGTAACGCATTACAAGTAACGCCAGATTACTTTTTTTCAAGTAACTAGTAACGTAACGCATTACTTTTAAATTCACAACAAAATACTTTAAAGTTACCGTTTTTAAACAAGTAACGCAAGTTACTTTGTATTCCAATGTATTGACTGATAGCCAGTGTTGGGGAGTAGTTAACTACAAGTAGCGACGCTACTAACTTAACTACATTTTTCAGTAGCTCAGTTGCTTTTAAAACAATGTAGCTTTTCCAGTAGCTAACTACTTTTTCCGACCAAAAGCTACATTTTGTGTTTTGACGAGCCTGAAATGCATTGAAGCAGCACAGTGTTTTTTTTCTTATTTGATCACATACTAAAATCGCGCATTACCGCTATATATTGTTTCATCGCACATCTTGCGGCTTTACGGTTCACAGAGAAGAGATCGTTAGTTAGTTATACAAACAAAAGATTAAAACGCTGTCTGCATCGAAGACTTCAAGCACATACAGGTGAATAATAGCCTTTATAAATTGATTATCCTGCTTTATTGCACTCTATATCAAATGTCTGCTTCTAATTTAATTACAGTGGTGTCCCACCAGTTTTAAAAAGAACCTGAAAGATCACTAACATAGTGTTTTGCGTCATTGCACTGGCAAAGCATCTGTCAATTGAACAGAAAACAATATTGCAATATAGTTTTGTGCACTTATCACACGGCAAAGGCTCTGATAATTAAATATCCAAGTTGCTTATATTTGGTTCTTGCATTGATGTGACATGACATGACATTTGTAGCGATTTTGCACTTTGACAGTCAGTTTGAGATATAGACTACATTTGAGTATTGTATATTTGGATAGTTTACAAAATAAAACTTTACTCTTATCATAATTGTATTGCATTGTGTTGTTTTAAACCCCAAACATTTAATTAAAAACATTCTTCATTAACGATTATTCAGTTATTTGTAAATATGCAATTTAATTGTAAAAAAAAAAAAAAAAAAAAAAAATTCAAAGTAGTTTCAATGTAGCTAGCTATTTTTTTGGTAGTAACTTGTAGTGTATCTAACTACTTTTTCAGAAGGGTAGCTTGACTGTAGTTTAACTACTTTAATTTATAAGTAGCTTGTAGCTTGTCAAACTACAGTTTCAGAGTAGCTTCCCCAACACTGCTGATAGCTATAGTTTTAGACTAAATGTGATCAATCATGCATTTACTCATCTCACTTGCATAAAAAAAAGATTCAGTATTCCTCAAAATTAATAAAACCAGTGAAATGCAAAATCAGAATACAACGCAAACCTGCAATAATTAAATGTTAAAAAAACAAATATTTGTATGCATTTAATCTCACTTTATTGAGCAATGTCTGATCAGTTAAACCATAAGCAAAAATGACTTTCTTCTCCTGCATCCTATTCTTCTGCAATCCAGAATGGCAGCGCAGCTGAAAGGTTTGTTTGAGCAGCACCCTCTACTGCACAGGATTGAATTCGCATTTCCTTCAGCCTTATTTCCATTTTGGCATTACTTTTCAAAGTAACTTTCCCCAACACTCGTGACTGAGAGCGACCTGAACACGTCAGTGAATGGTGAGAGATTTGCTAAATAAAATTATCGGTAACGCTTTAGATTACAGCCCGGAAAGTACTGCGTAAGTAAAAAGAATTCACAGCGTAACTTTCTGTAATTATAGTGTAACTATAAGTAAACTATTTTTTTTTTTTTAAAGTATTTTTTAATTAAGGTTAAAGTAAGTAAGTATGAATCTACGGGATGTAAATTAAAGTGGTGCTTGTTCCCCTGTTGTTTCATGTAGTTGTTGAGAGTCATGAAGTTGTTTTTCAAATAAATGTTTCCGAGTGATATCAGATTTGTACGTGTTTTTTATTGTACTTACCCTGTAGCTACATGAAACAAGAGGGGAACAAACACCACTTTAATTTACAGCCTCAGATTCACACTTACCCTGTAACTACATGAAACAAGAGGGAAACAAACACCACTTTAATTTACAGCCGTAGATTCATACTTACCCTGTAACTACATGAAACATGAGGGGAACAAGCACCACTTTAATTTACAGCCGTAGATTCATACTTACCCTGTAACTACATGAAACATGAGGGGAACAAGCACCACTTTAATTTACAGCCGCAGATTCACACTTACCCTGTAGCTACATGAAACATGAGGGGAACAAACACCACTTTAATTTACAGCCGCAGATTCACACTTACCTTGTAACTACACGGATAATTACCCCTTAATTAAAAAATATTTACAGTATAAATGATTAGTTAATTTTCCTGATAGTTACCCCTTTATTCCCCAAATATTACATATTGTTCCCTTATACCTACACATACATACTTTATAGTTACACTATAATTACCGAAAGTTACGCAGTAAATACACTTTACTCACGCAGTACTTTCCGGGCTGTAATCTAAAGCGTTACCAAATGATCCTGCCGAAAGAGTAGCATGAGAACTTTATTATGTCTTGTTCCATTTGTATCATCTCTGTGAGCTTTTATGAGGGTTTACGCATGCGTAGTACTGCGTTTTCCGACGTTTCAGTGTGGACGAGAAACTTTTGGAAACCGCTTGAAAACGGACGGAGAGCGCTTTGAAATGAAAACGCCATTTTCTAATGTATCCGGATTAATGAAGACGTAGCCTGAGCTGCTCGGCTTCATCAGGACTTGATATCATCCATTACATTTTTTTATTTTTATCTCTCTTTTTTCCCCAGTACAAATATCTAAACATTCTTAAATCAAGACACATTTACCTGCACTACAATATGCTGGGTTGTTTCAACCCATGTTTGGGTCAAATATGGACAAACCCAACCGTTGGGTTGAAAATTGAATACAAAAATTAAACCAGTGTTTGGGTTTGTCCATATTTGACCCAAACATTGAAACAATTCAGCATATTTTAGAGTGTGAAAAGCAAAATTACATGAGATATATTTTTTAAATATAATTTTGCTTCTCAAGTAATGGACAACAAGACAAAGATACTGAGGAAGAAGATACTTTTTGAAGTGTTTATCAGGATTATTAAACTTTTCTCTTTTTTTTTAGAAACCCCAGAACGTTTTAAAGATGAAAACCAACAGGTTTGAATGATCAGTGATGATTTTAAGCATTTATAATCAATCTCATACCAGATGGTTGATGCTAAATGTAACCAAAAGGCATGAAGATATTCAGATGTAAACATTAGCATCGTGATTTTGTGTAAAGCTGCTTTGACTCGATGTGAAAAGCACCAATAATTGTGACTTTGACTTGAAGTTCTTCAGTGAATATAAACGCTGGTGGATTAAGATCCTCTTTGAAACTGAAGACACAAGAAGAGCTGTAATTGAAAGAGTTTACAGAGTCGTTCTCTAATCCTTTTCTTAATTTACATATGCTTATGATGATTTACAAAATATGCTTTCATATGGATGACATCTGTTTGCATTTATACAGAGAGCAGCAACATGAGAGCGTATTAATAATTTCCCAGAATCCCCAAGGCCAAAACAACAGCCAAGACATCTGTATTGTACATCAACTCACATGGAAAACTGACTGAAAGCAAGAAGTAACTGACAATTAAATCATGTCGATTTACATTTACTCATATAGATTGTTTTAAAGCAGCTTCACCGTAATAAACAGGGAAATAACAGTGCTTGAGTTGTAAAATTCATCAATTATGAAACAAGTTCACTTTCAGCAGTAAGCAGCAAGAGATAGAGTTATTATTCGTTATTATTCAGCTCAAGTTAGTTCAATATTGATTCAGTTCAGTTCAATAATGGAGTCAAAGTTCAGAAATTATGAAACAAGTTCAATTCAACAACAAAGCAGCTCAGAAAACAATAATGTCATTATTCAGCTCAAATCAATTCATATTTTGTTTCCATCCAATAGCTTAAATAAGCGTAATATCAACATTTACTACAGCACATGGTTTGTCAAGAGATAATATATGATATATTTGTTACAAAATCATGTTTAAAAGGCAATGAGAGAAAAGAGACGGCTTTTATCATGCTGAAAGTTACTTGTAGATTGCAATTGAAATTAAGTGCCAGTGTTTGATCATTTTTTTATGATTAATTAATCAACATGCAATAATAAACAATGTAGTCATGAAATCAGAGACTCTATCCTCAAAATCTGATCACAGATACTATACGACTGTATGTTTAATACACGTTATAATGCATAAATCAGCAGGCGTTCTCACATCCTCTCTGCTCCTCCAGAGAGACCAGATTATGGGAACCAAAGAGTTGAGTGAAAACCCAAATATATCTGCTTCTCTGGAGCTTTAACACACATCAACACTCAAATCTCAATAGTAGTGTTTGCGTTCTCATGATGCACATAAAAATGCTCAGGATGCCACTGTGCTACTGATAAACTGTGTATTCATCTAACCACAATCTCTCTTTATGATGGGATAGGATATGAACTGAACATGCATGAGTTACTTAGCATATAACATTATTGCAATGAGGGAATACATTTAAATATGACTGTAAATCTTTTCATCTACACATGTACGGTACAAGTCAAGCACATGCTGGCCGATTGGCAGAGAAGATGGTTATTCATGTGCTGACAGCAACTAGTCACGAGTCACCATGGTGACAGGAAATGAGGGACACTTAAAAAGTTTTTATAAGATTTTTTCTAAACAAGAAATGAGCAGAAAAGATTAGTCAGATGATGTGGCGCCCTCCCCTGGACAAAGAGAGAAAACGCATCTGTATGCAAAACCCATAGGCTACTGTGTGCAAGTTAAAAGAAAAGAAAAGTAACTAAAATATAATATAATATCAAGATTTAGTAAAAGAGTAAGTCATTTTAATTACTAAAATATTAAAATGTTGCCTGGATCATGAGGGAGGCACATATTGTATGTAAATTAATATTGATTTGACCAATCAATAAAAGATTGCAGCAGGTTTGATTTTTGCGTGGGGGTGAATTCAGGTTGATTGGGACACTTTTTGCCATTGATATGACTGAGAAAACGTGTCCCAAAGCAAACTGAATTTACCAAATCATGCTCCTTTACACAAATGATACCCCTTTGCCATCTTAAAATAGCCTTGATAATTAAGGATGCCGTTATAATCGCTGCAATCACCAACACAACACTGGTGAATACAGTAAATCAATCAACGGAACGAATCATATTCGAGTCTATGAGCATTAATAGCCATCAATGGAGAGCCCATTCAATCTTACATCTACTCACCTGTGTGGAGATGAACTCCATCCTTCGTTTTAGATCCATCGTATATGTAATTTATCGTTACTTTGAACAAATTTGGAAGTTTTTCTTCGCTTCACCTGTTGCGTTTGATGACGCACTAATGTGATACTGAAAACTGATCGGCTTTGAATAGTGACCACTGATAACAGAGTGGTGCAGGTTTGTCACTTTGTAGGCCAACCGGCGGTTAGCATGGCACTGGTTCTCTCGAGGAAAACCCAATAGGATTTCCCCATAGGCTTTTGGATTATCGCAAAAAACACAAGTTTATGATACTTACACGTTTTGTCCATCAAGATAATTGAACACAACTTTTATGAATTTTGAAGCCTAAATGCAGTCGGCAGAAGTAAAAAGCTAAAGGTAGGCTATAAACGGACGACACCACGGTCACATGACTTCACCGTCACTAAGCTTCTGACAACTCTTACGGTTTTATCTAAAAACATTTCCCCAGAACGTTTGAGTTAGAATAGTTTATACAATTACGAGCATAATGAGGCTGTAAAAGCGGACTGAGTTTACCTGTTCGGCGTGACGGCGTTTAATCTCCTCGATAGCCTCTGTAGTCCCATTAGACATTTGTTAGCCTTTTTCAAGACATCAATCACAAGTGTGGTAATACTGATGTATTTTATGTCGTAGAATAAAACATGAAAGCGTCTCTTGAGCTTGTGTTCACCACAGCCCTTATTTCAGCCATTTAACCAAAACCCCATTGACTTCAGGACGAGGGAACCGGACATGCTAAAATGCTAACTCACTTCCGCATTTGGCCTACAAAGTGATGTCATACCGGCACCACTCTATGACTGGTTATGCAGAAGGAGTCAAATTTCATTTTAGTTTCCCCGCCTTAAGCCTTTTTTGGTTGCATTTTGAACTAAATGACGTTGCATCATTTGAATATCCACACACACATCATCGGCCAAATACACAAGTGCTCACACACTACACATACTACATTTATTTTAAAGGATTAGTTCACTTCAAAATGAAGATTTCCTGATAATTTACTCACCCCCATATCATCCAAGATGTCCATGTCTTTCTTTATTCAAAGCCCTTTGAAACTGCATTGATTTGGACCTTCAACCTGTTGGTTGCAATCGAAATCCATTATATGGAGAAAAATCCTGGAATGTTTTCCTAAAAAAGCTTAATTTCTTTTCGACTGAAGAAAAAAAGACATGAACATCTTGGATGACATGGGGGTGAGTATGCAACATTAATCAATAACATTGAGTCCATAGCTCATTAAAAGCAGTATGAACTTAGAGAACATAATTACTTACATAATTAACTATTAATTTAATCTCAGTATGGCCAGTTTGAACTCATCCAACTTTCTCTTGCTTTATCATTCTCTTGTACATTTAGCTTGTCATTGACTACATACTTTATAATGACTGCGAACAATGTTAGTGAACAGCTTAAAAATGAAAAGCTCACACATGCACAGTAAATTCCCCGGCGTTGCAATAACACCGCTCGGTGTTCATATGGGAACCACCAGCAGGGTGTTAAAGTAACACCGTAGCAGCGTTAGAGTTAATTAGATACTTAAGTGATTAATTGAGTGATGACTAATTTCCTCCACTTCTGTAGTTTTCTTTCTCTTGTTGCATTCACTGATTTCCCAAAGTCATCTTGAATGTTGAATTGCCATCACAAGTAAAAAAATTTGAGAGAACATCACATAAACTGACTTCATAAACTGATGTTGATTTTCTTAAAATGTTTTTGTTTGAACTCACCATTATGGTGATCAGTGTTCCCTCTGGTTGGGCACATTTCGCCGAACACTGCGGTCCTGTGATAACATAAGTCTCGTGCGAATCGTCATCTCTGTGATTTTGGCCAGGATTAGGCAGGTCGTATATAATTATTGCAAGGTTTTGTTTCCTGTGTGCATTTTTATCCATCTTTCGTGAAGAATGGAGGCTGCATTCATAACGCGCACCGTTATAAATACCTGTGCGGCCGTGCGAATTATACTTTCACTTTAGAATTAGCACCAATTTAGGAGCACATTGCTTGAATGGTGTTCAATATTATTCTTAATGAAAAACACAACAACAGAACAGTTCAATAACAAGCTCGCTTAAATGGGCGCTTTTACATTTAGCTTTGAAACCAAATCTTCCGCCGTCATATTGTCAGCTCCTTACTCTCGTGATAAATGAAATCTGACTCCTGCTGCTGGTCTGTGCTCAGTTCAGTTTTTAATTGTAGTATCTGTTCTCTAACTGAACTAAATTATTTTTATTACTGTAAAAAATCAAAACGACGGTGGGAAAGTGATGTAACCGGTGTAACACCGACTATCGCAGCAAGCCTAGATAACATAGCAGCGTGCGGTAAGGAACATTCTTCTGTTTATGATATATCATACAGCTATATCTATAAAGACAAAACATTTCCAAGTCTTGACATCATATCCAGGAGACAAGTCAGTAAATTCTAGTGAAATCACAGGCTTTGCTTATCCCGTGTGAATGCGCCATGGGGGGTCCCCAGATAATACTAATCCTGTGAAAATAGGGCTTTAGAAGCTTTTAAATGTGTTGATATAATCATGCTTGAGTCACACACACACTTCATTCAGCAGCAACACACAACAATGGTAACAACAATGGTAGCTTTACTAAGTCAAGAGTAAATCTAAAGTAAATTATCAAGTACTCTCTACCGTTACTAGAACTCTTGTGTAAGTGAACTATACTAACTAAGCATTTGTCAGTAAAACATACTATTCCTATTTGTTATGGTTAGGGTGGCTTAGAAAGCACACAACAAAGGAGATGGTGATAGATACACAGTCTTTAATCAAAATAACAAACTCAGAAACAATAACCGACAAATGACAGAAAAGGGAGTATAAATACACATGGCAACTGAGGACGCTAAACAGGCACGGCTGGACAGATGAACTGATGCAGACAAGACAGAAAATTAACTAAACTGAACATACACGTGACAATATTTCACTTAACTTAGTTTTTTTAAGGCAATACGTTTGCAAGCTTTTTTAAGTAAGTCAAGAAAGTTAAATAATGCTTTTTTGCAAGAAGAGCCTGCTGATTAAGATTAGATAGTTTAGATAGATTAGATTATGCATATAATTATATTTAAGATAAAAGGGAAGCATCCGATTGTAAGATATAAATCCTGTTCATGAAACTATACAGAAATAAAACTCTTTAGTGACTCATCACTGATGGCCCCTGTCAATCATCCGTGGCTCCGCCCACAGAGCTCAGGATTGGTTCCTTTGTGCTCCGCCTCTTCCTGTTGATCTGAACACACAATAAGATGAAGAAAGACTGACTGAAGTTCATCAACAACATTATAAAACCTTTCACAAGAATCATAAAGCAATCACACTAGTGCTGAAGACAGTTTTATTGATTATATTGAGAAGAGCTGCAGGTTCTGACACTTACTGATGGATTCTCATGTTCAGAAAAGTCTTCAGGAGTCTTCAGGAGGTCTGGGATCAACGGTCTGTGTGAAAGAGAGCGAGAGATCGGTCATGTGATCATCTGTGATGGAGGATCTGACGCTGACGTCTCACTTACTGTGAGTGTGTCGTACAGGTCAGAGGTCGTGGACTTGAGCTCAAGAGCTGTATATGTGTCTTCAGTGGGATCAGAGATCTACAGGAGAGACAGAAGGACGCAAACATTGTGAGCTCATGTTTTAAAAGCTGACTGTAATGTTTCACTGGATCTAGAACTGAAGAATCAGGTGTTTGGACACGAGACTCGTGTGTCTTATACTCTTAATATCTCTGTACGGCTCATAGCGGCTGTAGGAAACATCTCTGCATGCAGGAAAACACTGTGAATAATTGTGATCATCTCACCTCCTTCACAGCAGATCTTCTTCTCATCCGTTTAGTAAGACTGTGAGAAGAAAGATGAATAAACAGCACATTTAAATTTGTTTATATAATATGTAATAAAACAATAACACTTCATACAGCATTTTTGAAAGGAACGTCTTACCAAATGTACATGACAAAAGCACCTGATGCTCCACCGAGTAAAACACCAACACCAACACTAGCACCAACACCAACACCAACCCCAGCACCAACACCAACACCAGCACCAACACCGACTGCTACAGACGAGAAACATCTGACTGCTGAAATACAGACAAAAACACACTAAATGTGATTAGATCAGGCAAAATATACTGACAAATAAACAGGTAAGTAAACAGGTGCATGTGGTTAAAATACAGAATATGAATAATAAACTCACACATGACGTTTAGAGTCACAGCATCAGAGTATTTCTCTCCATGTCCATTGATGGACTTGCACTTGTATTCTCCACTGTCATCAGAGCTGATTCTTCCAGATCCTACAAACGTTCCTCCTTTAAACCAGCTGAAGTTCAGAGCAGGAGGGTTTGAATCACTGCTGCAGCTCAGAGTCACTGAATCTCCCTCCACTATTACACCAGATGGACTGATGGACACTGAGACACTCCTGGGTGGGTCTGAAAATGACAAAAATTAAATCCTTAAATCATTGCATTCAAACAGTCTCCAATTTTTAAAAAGAACAAATGAATCTGTACTCACACGTGACATTGAGATAAACATCAGGAGAGGTGTGAGTGTGTCCGTGTACAGCACAGCTATATCTGCCTGCATCCTCTCTTCTGACTGACTGCAGCAGGAGTTCATTGTTTCCGTCTCTTCTCTCAGTTAATGGCTGTGAGTTTCTGTACCAGATGAATGTTGCTCTGTCAGTCAGAGTGCAGCTGCTTTTACATCTCAGACGGACTGAATCTCCCTCTGTCACTCTCTCAGGAGACTCCACCTGAAGATCTGAACACAACACACACATTATATCTAGTGCTGCTGTCATACACTGATTATTATTCAACATAATGCACAGAAGAAGAGATAAACCTCATGAAACTCACCTGTGACATTAAGAGTCACTCCTGGATAACCAATCCATTTCTTATCAGGTTTATCAGTGGTGAATCTGAAATAGTACATGCGTGAATCCTTCAGTGTCACATGACTCAGTCTGACGGTGCAGTTCTGCTGTTTATCTCCCAGATACTGAAGCCTCTGACTGTATTCAGTGTCATTAGACAGATCTGGAGACTCTACATCCTTTACAGACTCTTTAGTCCAGAACGCTTTCCTGATCTGATGTCCAGTAGGGTATGTGTAAGTGCAGTTCATTATCACTGATGAGTCATTTAGTGCACAGATGTGTGAAGGACTGTAACTCACACCCCAATCAGCACTAGAAACCCCTGAAACACAGAATTCATCCTGATGAACATGTTTTATCAGTTACAATGGACCATGAAAACTCAGGAAAGAATGTCAATATTTGTATGTAAATGATAGTTCATAACAGAAAAAATACAGGCTAATCTTCTTAAAATCTAATGTGATCTCAGTGTAAATTTCTTCATCAGCTTTAAAGGACGGTGTTGCAGAAAAGCAGAAATGAACAGAGACAGACGTGTGAAAACAGAGCAAAGAAATCAGCCACCAACATCATGCTGCGCTATCAAATAATGCAACAAATGACAAATAAATGTGAGTTTTGTGACTTTTTGTTCATGTTCATCAAAAAAAGGCCAAAATATGAATGATCAGATGCTACACAACCTAACTTCCTGTTTCAAAAAGAAAAAAAACATCAACAAAGCACAGAAAACTGCTCATTAATCACTCATTATGGGGTCTTTGAAAATAAATGAAATAAAGTCAGAGTGTTTCTAATGTGAATGTAACAGAGACTCACCGTCAATCATGAGCAGAAAGATCAGAGGAAGAGGAGGAGCCATTCTGACCGACATCAGCATCAAATACATCTATAATACAGCATTAAACATCACTCATACACTCATAAACAGTGTGTGTTCATCACTCTAAACAGCTCTTAGTGTTAGTAAGATCTTTGCACATCTGGAGATTATTAATGCTCAACATCAGTGTGTGTGAATGAACTGATCATTAGATGAACAGAAGATATTTCTCATGTCAGGAATCATGTGTTATATGAGCTTCATCTATAGCAATAATCATCAGTGTTCATTTAAGTACGAGTGTGTTTGTCTTACCGTGTTGAAGCTCGTCCGATCAACAGCAACTGAACGACTGACAGTTTAACACATGCACTTTTAGCTTCACAGTGAAGGACTGTGTGTGGTTAACACTGTTTTTTTTAACACAATGGCAGAAATGTCTCTGTCTCTCCTCCACCCTTTATAACAGAACAACATCACTGAAGAAAAGTCTATATTTGCTCTGTGTGAAACAACATCCCACATTTTGAATTCACGACCATTCTGGCTTTCAAAAATGACAACTATTACTAATTTTTTGAGTCTTTTTGCTTTTGCTTATGAAGGTTAAGTGTTGTTTTTTTCACAGCCTGTCTGTCGCCCCCTGCTGGACAGCTTTGGTTATTGTGTCCTTCAGCTCCTTCCAGTAATAGGTTATAAATGTGCTTTCTAATGGGCAGAACTCAGACGAATATTATGTTAAATATGTTGTTGTTTTTACTATTTGACTTCTTTCATTTGCAGAGAGCGGGAGTATTTCCACACAGGGCTAAGTATAGGTCTCTGCAGGACAGTAATGGGAGTTACTAGATCAGGGGGCGAGGCCATAAACAGAGGGGCGTTTTCCACTGTGTTACCTGATTTGCCCGCGTCACAGTGTGGGTAGGGTTTAGGGGTGTCATAGGGGTTTTAGGGTATCATTTTCATTGTGTGATTTATAAACACCCATCAGTTTGAAAACACCCACAAATTTAGAAACGCCCACTTTTGTTCCGCAGACACCCACAGGGCCGGTGCTGGCCAAATGGGCATCCTAAGCAGAATTGTATTATTGTGCCCATGAGGCAATAATAATTTTTTCAAAAGAAAGTATCAAAATAGGGTGACCAGATTTCTCATGGTGGAATACAGGACGGACCCCACCAACACATCCCCACCGTCCCACTTCTGAAGTCATGATTACAAGCTCATCTCATTCAAATTTTGACTCATTCAAACGTTTGCTGTCCAATTATTTAACAAGTAAACTTCTGACAGCATGTGAAGGCATCATAATACACTGACCGCGGTTTTCACCGAGCTGTATACGTTCTCTTAAGCCATACCGACTGTATTTAGCGGTACACAAGATGGGCATTTTGGTAAGTGTGTGTATTTGATCATTCAGATGCAAAGATAAGTGAATTCGCAAATGTGCGCTGTCTGAGAGAGCGTTCTGGTGTGTGTCATTCAACTTACTGTGCATCATAACTTGATAAACTCTAAATGTACACACACGTTTCTTTGACATCTTCACGCCAGACTTGATCTCGCACTCTCTGAATATCCCACCTTCACTAACTGCAAGTTAATCCATAACAAATTGTGATTGGATGGTAATTTTGTTGTATGATGATGCTACTTTTGATAGGCTATTCTCGTCTGACAGAAGACTCTCACCCAGCCATGAAGAACATTTTGTACAAATGAAATACGGGACAAAACATGATTTTTTCATAATAAGTCGGGACACTAAAACAGAGCTGAAATACGGGACTGTCCCGGGAAAAACAGGACGCCTGGTCACGCCAGCTTCATGCTGTGATCCCATTGTGTTTTCCAGCTAATAGCTCCCTGCTATAGTCAAAAGCAGGCATCTTTTTACAAAAAAAATGTTGGCGGAATTTTATTTTTTATATTTTCAGTGTGTTCAAAGTTCTGTTACCCAATACCAGTATGACTTACAGTGATTCTGTTTAGGAACAAACCTTAGATTGTCACCTTTCAAAAGAGACCAAAACTATGCATATACTCCAAATGGTTCAAGAACAGCATGCAATTTACTTTGGGTATGCTTTTTTTTGGCGTTTTAGGAAAATTTGACAGGAACTGTAAGTATTTTTAAAATACATAGCAATACATACATGATTTATGTAATGCAGCATTATATTCACAAAATAAACAATCAACTTATGTATGTATTATAACAAATGCCTGCAGAGCCAATGACCTGCTGATTGTTGTTGTTACACTTTACAGCATGAACAAATCCTGGTTTTTGGCCAAAAGAGCATTTTATTAAAAAAGTCCACTTAATCTGTATTATTTGGCCCCTTCCCACTTCTTTAAAACAGAAATGCTACAGCAAATGTAACTTCTTGAAGAAGAACATGTGGACATCAAAACATGCAAACTCAGAGGGTTTTATTTTATTTTGAAATCGCATATAAAAACAATTTGCATATTTAGAAAAAAATTAAATCTGATGCTGCACAAAAACTAACAATGCATCAAAGCCAATGTTGTTACTAATCTTTCATGTGCAAGACTGTGATGAAAGGTATAAAAAAAAAACAGTCCACAATCATTTTTTGTATTGAAAATAAGTCATTTTGTGTGTTTTTTCCCCCAAATCACTTATGAACTTGGTAATTAAAGAGTAAAAATCCTGGATTTAAAAAAAATGTTGATCAGGACTGAGGTTGATTAACAGATTTATGCAAAAAAAATGTAATTTATCTGATACATTTTTACAGCAGTTTAATTTAGTGGATGTTTTCATCCCGAACATAACGAAAGGGTAGTGGATTTGAACAGTGCACAAGGGTTAAAGCTGCAGTCCGTAAGTTTTGCCTCTGTGTCGCCATCTCTGTCTGAAACCTGCAATTGCAGTTATTTGCTGAATTATCATCTGTACGTGAGTTGTGCGTTGGCGCGTCTCCTCAGCGCGGATGAGTCTAATGTTTTGAGGAGTGAATTTGAGGGTAGTGAATTTGCCCACAGTGTATTGTTGTTTTTGAAAATTTTCAAAGCATTTTCCCAAAATATGTGTCAAAATAAGATTTGTCACCAAAAATCATTCCATTTGCTGAACACAGAGAAAGTTGTGGCCAAATTAAGACTCAACAGCACCCCATAGTGGACGAAAACATCCTCAACATAACATAAGGGTTAAATAAGTACACTCACCTAAAGGATTATTAGGAACACCATACTAATACTGTGTTTGACCCCCTTTCGCCTTCAGAACTGCCTTAATTCTACGTGGCACTGATTCAACAAGGTGCTGAAAGCATTCTTTAGAAATGTTGGCCCATATTGATAGGATAGCATCTTGCAGTTGATGGATATTTGTGGGATGCACATCCAGGGCACGAAGCTCCCGTTCCACCACATCCCAAAGATGCTCTATTGGGTTGAGATCTGGTGACTGTGGGGGCCATTTTAGTACAGTGAACTCATTGTCATGTTCAAGAAACCAATTTGAAATGATTGGAGCTTTGTGACATGGTGCATTATCCTGCTGGAAGTAGCCATCAGAGGATGGGTACATGGTGGTCATAAAGGGATGGACATGGTCAGAAACAATGCTCAGGTAGGCCGTGGCATTTAAACGATGCCCAATTGGCACTAAGGGGCCTAAAGTGTGCCAAGAAAACATCCCCCACACCATTACACCACCACCACCAGCCTGCACAGTGGTAACAAGGCATGATGGATCCATGTTCTCATTCTGTTTACGCCAAATTCTGACTCTACCATCTGAATGTCTCAACAGAAATCGAGACTCATCAGACCAGGCAACATTTTTCCAGTCTTCAACTGTCCAATTTTGGTGAGCTCGTGCAAATTGTAGCCTCTTTTTCCTATTTGTAGTGGAGATGAGTGGTACCCGGTGGGGTCTTCTGCTGTTGTAGCCCATCTGCCTCAAGGTTGTGCGTGTTGTGGCTTCACAAATGCTTTGCTGCATACCTCGGTTGTTTCAGTTATTTCAGTCAAAGTTGCTCTTCTATCAGCTTGAATCAGTCGGCCCATTCTCCTCTGACCTCTAGCATCAACAAGGCATTTTCGCCCACAGGACTGCCGCAAACTGGATGTTTTTCCCTTTTCACACCATTCTTTGTAAACTCTAGAAATGGTTGTGCGTGAAAATCCCAGTAACTGAGCAGATTGTGAAATACTCAGACCGGCCCGTCTGGCACCAACAACCATGCCACGCTCAAAATTGCTTAAATCACCTTTCTTTCCCATTCTGACATTCAGTTTGGAGTTCAGGAGATTGTCTTGACCAGGACCACACCCCTAAATGCATTGAAGCAACTGCCATGTGATTGGTTGATTAGATAATTGCATTAATGAGAAATTGAACAGGTGTTCCTAATAATCCTTTAGGTGAGTGTATATGTTCAGCTAATTGTCAGTGTCTTACATGTCTGCATCTCAAGAGATTGCAGAATTCAAACGACAAATTATGTTTTATAAACAAAGTTCGGGAGGAGCACTATCTAATCATCGTGAGGGAGGCACTCAGGAGTCCTCTTGACTACTCCTAACATTTCACAGATTTAGGAGCTAGTTTTAGCTTTGTGAAATACTCTTAGAGCAAAAATTTTGGAGTCCTAAAATTAGGACTAACACTAACTTTTAGCCTTAAGATGTTTTGTGAATACGTCTCCTGACCCCTGACCGTCAGTCTGAAGGTCTGGCGAGACTAAGGGAACAGTGGATGCAGTTGTTTTTTTTGGGATGTAGTTGTTTGTTCCAAACTGTCTGTGTTATGTACCCTATAAATGCATACACATTCAAGCGATGCTTCGTTACCACTGCTTTATTGTGAATGAGTACAAATTATATACATCTCACACTTTTCAACAGCTTTGAATTACATGCTGGTAATGTAATCACTCCAGTTTCACGCATGCCATGTATGTACATAAGTTTACTCAACCAAATAGCCTCCTGACGTCATTTACATCCTCACATTATCAGTAAATCAGTACAAAATAAACTCATAACAGAATAAAGGAAAACATAAAATGCATACAACACTACATATACTCATCTCAGCATCACCAGCGTGCATGCTAATCGCAGCACATTTATGCTAACCATGTGCGTTAATGCTAAATACAGAGTTTACAGACATAACCCTCACATCAGAAAACGATTAATATAGTAAACAGTCTTTCTCACCACTCGACCCGAACAATGATGGTGTGCATTTGTTCATTTTATACCTGTAAAATTATTATATTAAATGAATACACGTTCAAGCAATGCTTCTTCACCGCTGCATGAAGCGAATTAAGCGCATCGCGAGAACTCCTTCTACAAACGTTCGCACATGCAAGTATAACCAATTACACATCCATTTTCAGCAACAATAATATAATGCAATAACGCTTATTATAGAACCCAAATTGTTTGTAACAAGCATTTTGATGAAAACACTAATGATAATAATAATAATATCAATCACATTTAAATCTGTCAATAATCCCTTAAAAGCAGAAACACGTGAAAAAAAAAAAAAAAAAAAAAAAATCACAGAAATAAGAAATCATAACTACACATCAAAATCCCCAGAGTTAAATCAACACTGCTGAAAGCACATATGGTCCCACACCACAGGGTGTTAAAGTAACACTGAATCAGATGTCTTTAATTTACATGTTTTTAACTATGGAGGAAATTATGGGCAATCTCATCAATGCTTCATGCCGCAATGCATTCTGGGAGCCACCATAGTATAAAACTCATGGCTCCCAGCATGCATTGCAGCATGAAGCATGTCCCCATCATTAAAATGCTGATTCCTGATGTCTGTTTGTCTAAAATACTGTAATGTATTTAAAAATCTGAATGTCTGATCTGTGGCAAGAAAGGTGAAAGTCATCTATTGATTATGATTTATCACTGTTGGTCATTGATGAGATGTGGTAATGAATCATTCTATCTTATGATGATGAAAGCTATACATCACCTGATCATCTTTGTTTCTGGCTTCCTCATCTGGATCCACAGTCACATAAAAAAAAGCCAAGAATCAAACTGCACAACTAAAGCAAACACTGATCACCATAATGGTGACCAAACATTTTCAATACAACCTCTAAACCTCTGTTAATTCTCAATAAGGGCTTCTGTAGACGTCTGACAGAAATAAAGTCAGTCTGGTTAGTAATGTGTGAAGCTGGTAATGCTGTTTGTGGAGTTGTTTAATCCTCCTCTGCTGAGATCTTCAGAGATTTAATGTCTTCTTTTATCTTCAGTTGATTTCATCTAAGTCAGTTGTAGTTCTTGTGTTTCTCTTTCCTTTAGTGATTCTGCTCATTATCATCAGGTGTTCATCATTAATGCTCATTCAACACTTAATTATCTCGTTAACTTTAACACTGCGTCAGTATTACTTTAACACTCTGTAGAGTGGGACCATATATGCTCTGAGCAGTGTTGAATGAATAGGAAACTGTGGTAATAATTATAATGAGAATTATTTAGCATACAACCAAAACACTCCAGCACTAACTGCTGTTACAGCTGCCAGAGCTACACCTCTTGCTGCTCCTATTATTGCTGCTTTCCCAACAGTCACTGCAGCTGCTCCCACTGTAGCTCCTGCTTCTGTTGTTTCTCCTGCTAATGCTTCTCCTACTGCTGCTGCTCCTCCTATTGTTCCTCCTACTGCTGCTCCTACTGCTGTTACTCCTAATACAAATGATATTCCTAATGCTGCTGCTACTCCTACTGCTCCTGCTCTTAATGCTGCTGCCTCATCACATTTCTTGACTAGAAGATCATTCTGAGTCTCCTTATAGTCCTGATCGGTGTATTGCCTGTATCCATTATTCTCTCTCAGTGTGTTTATCTTTTTCAGAAGCTCAGTGACTTGAGATGGATCTTCATCTTTGTTGTTAAAGACATGAAATCCTCCTGAACACTGATCAGCTACTGACCGCAGTGCTTTACATTTACTCAGATATTTCTCTATTGGCTCATGTAACTGATCTCCATGAGTAAAGAGCACTAATGTGTGTTTTGAGAGCTTTGCTCCAAAATTATTCCGGATACATTGCACAACATTCCAGCTCTCCTTTCGGAAAATCTCACCCAGTTTGATCACCAGCAGAAACACATCAACACTATGAAGTGTAAGCATCTCCTCTATTTGAGTTTGAGCATCTGTGATGTTCACTGTTGTATTATTGAGTCCTACAGTGTCGATCACAGTGATTGTTTGTCCGTTCACCACTGTTTGTGCTGATTGACAGACTCTGGTCACAGCCTCAGGAGAAAAATCTTCTTTAAATGCATCTCTAACTCCAATGATGGTGTTTCCTGATGCACTCTTTCCTGATCCAGTCGAGCCCAACAGCACAACATTCACAATCGAAGGTTCGTCCATGCTGTTCCTCTGCATCTTGTCTGAGTGGAATGGCGTTCTCTCTCTCTTTCTATTATGAGGAAACATATTTTGTTAATTAAATGATGAAAACTTGCTGCATCTTTACACAATGTAACTTTACCTGTGAAAAAAGGAACAGAAAAACTGAGACAGACTAAATCCAGAAGAACTGCGGCAACGTCTCCTAGACCACTACTTTGAGGATCTACATCACTGGTCTCAAACTCAATTTCTGGAGGGCCACCAGGAATTGAGTTTAAGACCAGTGATCTATGTAACTAACAACCCATTGATGGTGAAAACCCAACAGACACTAGGATTGTGCTGGAGGGAATTAATGGGATAGGTCACCCAAAAATGAAAATTATCCCATAATTTACTCACCCTCAAGTCATCCTAGGTGTATATGACATTCTAATCAGAGTTATATTAAAAATGTCCTGGCTCTTTCAGCTTTATTATGGCAGTGAATGGCAGCCCAAAATTTGAGGACCAAAAAAGTGCATCCATCCATTATAAAAGTGCTCCACACGGCTCCGGGGTTAATAAAGGTCTTCTGAAGTGAATTGATGCATTTGTGTAAGAAAAATATCCATATTTAACACATTATAAAGTAAAATATCTAGCTTCCAACGGACCGCCTTCCATATTACGCAGAAGTACGTTTTTTTACGCTACATCCATCGTCATTGTCGTGTCAGTTAAGTTTTTTTATGCTACGTCCAACGTCATCGTCACGGCAGTTACGCTTTTTTACATATGTCCGCCGTCAACGCTGCAACAGTTACGCTTTTTATGCTATGGCCGCCGTCATCGTCGCGCCAGTTATGTTTTCTTACACTACGTCCGACATCGTCAAGCCAGTTACGCTTTTTTATGTTACATCCGTCGTCACTGTCACGGCAGTTAGGTTTTTTACCGCTAAGTCCGCCGTCATCGTCGCGCCAGTTATGTTTTTTTACGCAATGTCTGTCTGCATCGTCGCGGCAGTTATGTTTTCTTACACTACGTCCGACATCATCAAGCCAGTTACCCTTTTTTACGTTACATCCGTCATCATCGGCGCGGCAGTTAAGTTTTTTTACGCTACGTCCATCGTCAACGCTGCACCAGTTACGCTTTTTTACGCTGCGTCCGCCGTCAACGCTGCACCAGTTACGCTTTTTTATTGTTTTATGTTCGTTGTCATCGCCGCGGCAGGTACGTTTTTTTACACTACGTCCGTCGTCATCGTTGTGCCGGTAAAAAAAATTTCCGCTATCTCTGCCGTCATCGTCGTGCCAGTTTCCTTTTTTTTACACGACGTCCGTCATCATCTTCGCGCCAGTTAAGTTTTTTTATGGCAAGTCCGCCATCATCGTCGTGCCAGTTTCCTTTTTTTTACACGACGTCCGTCATCATCTTCGCGCCAGTTACGTTTTTTTATGGCAAGTCCGCCATCATCGTCGTGCCAGTTTCCTTTTTTTTACGCTATGTCCGCCGTCATTGTTGCGCCAGTTTCCTTTTTTTTTTACACTATGTCCGTCGTCATTGTCACGGCAGTTTCCTTTTTTTTTACTCTACGTCTGTCGTCATCTTCGCGACAGTTACGTTTTTTTATGGCAAGTCCGCCATCATCGTCGTGCCAGTTTCCTTTTTTATACGCTATGTCCGCCGTCATTGTCACGGCAGTTTCCTCTTTTTTTTACACTACGTCAGTCGTCATCTTCGCACCAGTTACGCTTTTTTATGCCAAGTCCGCCATCATCATTGTGCCAGTTTCCTTTTTTTTACGCTATGTCCGCCGTCATCTTCACACCAGTTACGTTTTTTAATGCCAAGTCCGCCATCATCGTTGTGCCAGTTTCCTTTTTTTTACGCTATGTCCGCCGTCATTGTCACGCCAGTTTCCTTTTTTTTTTACACTACGTCCGTCGTCACTGTCACGGCAGTTTCCTTTTTTTTTACACTACGTCAGTCGTCATCTTCGCACCAGTTACGCTTTTTTATGCCAAGTCCGCCATCATCGTTGTGCCAGTTTCCTTTTTTTTACGCTATGTCCGCCGTCATTGTCACGCCAGTATCCTTTTTTTTTTACACTACGTCCGTCGTCACTTTCACGGCAGTTTCCTTTTGTTTACGCTACGTCCGTCGTCATCTTTGCGCCAGTTACGTTTTTTTATGGCAAGTCCGCCATCATCGTCGTGCCAGTTTCCTTTTTTTTACACTACGTCCGCCGTCATTGTCGCGCCAGTTTCCTTTTTTTTTTACACTATGTCCGTCGTCACTGTCACGGCAGTTTCCTTTTTTTTACACTACGTCCGCCATCATCGTTGTGCCAGTTTCCTTTTTTATACGCTATGTCCGCCGCCAGTTTCCTTTTTTTTTTACACTACGTCCGTCGTCATTGTCGCGCCAGTTTCCTTTTTTTTTACACTACGTCCGTCATCATCTTCACACCAGTTACGCTTTTTTATGCCAAGTCCGCCATCATCGTTGTGCCAGTTTCCTTTTTTATACGCTATGTCCGCCGTCATTGTCACGGCAGTTTCCTTTTTTTTTTACCTACGTCCGTCGTCATCTTCGCACCAGTTACGCTTTTTTATGCCAAGTCCGCCATCATCGTAGTGCCAGTTTCCTTTTTTTTACGGTATGTCTGCCGTCATTGTTGCGCCAGTTTCCTTTTTTTTTTACACTACGTCCGTCGTCATCTTCACACCAGTTACGCTTTTTTTATGCCAAGTCCGCCATCATCGTTGTGCCAGTTTCCTTTTTTTTACACTACGTCCGTCGTCATTGTCGCGCCAGTTTCCTTTTTTTTTTACACTACGTCCGTCGTCATCTTCACACCAGTTACGCTTTTTTATGCCAAGTCCGCCATCATCGTTGTGCCAGTTTCCTTTTTTTTACGGTATGTCCGCCGCCAGTTTCCTTTTTTTTTTACACTACATCCGTCGTCATCTTCACACCAGTTACGCTTTTTTATGCCAAGTCCGCCATCATCGTTGTGCCAGTTTCCTTTTTTATACGCTATGTCCGCCGTCATTGTCACGGCAGTTTCCTTTTTTTTTAACCTACGTCCGTCGTCATCTTCACACCAGTTACGCTTTTTTATGCCAAGTCCGCCATCATCGTTGTGCCAGTTTCCTTTTTTTTACGCTATGTCCGCCGCCAGTTTCCTTTTTTTTTTTACACTACGTCCGTCGTCACTGTCAAGCCAGTTTCCTTTTTTTTACGCTATGTCCACCGCCAGTTTCCTTTTTTTTTTACACTACGTCCGTCGTCATCTTCACACCAGTTACGTTTTTTTATGCCAAGTCCGCCATCATTGTTGTGCCAGTTTCCTTTTTTATACGCTATGTCCGTCGTCATTGTCACGCCAGTTTCCTTTTTTTTTTACACTACGTCCGTCGTAATTGTCGCGCCAGTTTCCTTTTTTTTTTACACTACGTCCGTCGTCATCTTCACACCAGTTACGTTTTTTTATGCCAAGTCCGGCATCATCGTTGTGCCAGTTTCCTTTTTTATACGCTATGTCCGTCGTCATTGTCACGCCAGTTTCCTTTTTTTTTAACCTATGTCCATCGTCATCTTCGCACCAGTTACGCTTTTTTATGCCAAGTCCGCCATCATCGTTGTGCCAGTTTTCTTTTTTTTACGCTATGTCCGCCGCCAGTTTCCTTTTTTTTTTACACTACGTCCGTCGTCATCTTCACACCAGTTACGCTTTTTTATGCCAAGTCCGCCATCATCGTTGTGCCAGTTTCCTTTTTTTTACGCTATGTCCGCCGCCAGTTTCCTTTTTTTTTTTACACTACGTTTGTCGTCACTGTCAAGCCAGTTTCCTTTTTTTTACGCTATGTCCACCGCCAGTTTCCTTTTTTTTTTACACTACGTCCGTCGTCATTGTCGCGCCAGTTTCCTTTTTTTTTTACACTACGTCCGTCGTCATCTTCACACCAGTTACGTTTTTTTATGCCAAGTCCGCCATCATCGTTGTGCCAGTTTCCTTTTTTATACGCTATGTCCGTCGTCATTGTCACGGCAGTTTCCTTTTTTTTTAACCTATGTCCACCGTCATCTTCACACCAGTTACGCTTTTTTATGCCAAGTCCGCCATCATCGTTGTGCCAGTTTCCTTTTGTATACGCTATGTCCATCGTCATCTTCGCGCCAGTTTCCTTTTTTTTTTACACTACGTCCGTCGTCATCTTCACACCAGTTACGTTTTTTTATGCCAAGTCCGCCATCATCGTTGTGCCAGTTTCCTTTTTTATACGCTATGTCCGTCGTCATTGTCACGCCAGTTTCCTTTTTTTTTAACCTATGTCCATCGTCATCTTCGCACCAGTTACGCTTTTTTATGCCAAGTCCGCCATCATCGTTGTGCCAGTTTCCTTTTTTATACGCTATGTCCGTCGTCATTGTCACGCCAGTTTCCTTTTTTTTTAACCTATGTCCATCGTCATCTTCACACCAGTTACGTTTTTTTATGCCAAGTCCGCCATCATTGTTGTGCCAGTTTCCTTTTTTATACGCTATGTCCGTCGTCATTGTCACGCCAGTTTCCTTTTTTTTTTACACTACGTCCGTCGTCATTGTCGCGCCAGTTTCCTTTTTTTTTTACACTACGTCCGTCGTCATCTTCACACCAGTTAAGTTTTTTTATGCCAAGTCCGGCATCATCGTTGTGCCAGTTTCCTTTTTTATACGCTATGTCCGTCATCATTGTCACGCCAGTTTCCTTTTTTTTTAACCTATGTCCATCGTCATCTTCGCACCAGTTACGCTTTTTTATGCCAAGTCCGCCATCATCGTTGTGCCAGTTTTCTTTTTTTTACGCTATGTCCGCCGCCAGTTTCCTTTTTTTTTTACACTACGTCCGTCGTCATCTTCACACCAGTTACGCTTTTTTATGCCAAGTCCGCCATCATCGTTGTGCCAGTTTCCTTTTTTATACGCTATGTCCGTCATCATTGTCACGCCAGTTTCCTTTTTTTTTAACCTATGTCCATCGTCATCTTCGCACCAGTTACGCTTTTTTATGCCAAGTCCGCCATCATCGTTGTGCCAGTTTCCTTTTTTTTACGCTATGTCCGCCGCCAGTTTCCTTTTTTTTTTACACTACGTCCGTCGTCATCTTCACACCAGTTACGCTTTTTTATGCCAAGTCCGCCATCATCGTTGTGCCAGTTTCCTTTTTTTTACGCTATGTCCGCCGCCAGTTTCCTTTTTTTTTTTACACTACGTCCGTCGTCACTGTCAAGCCAGTTTCCTTTTTTTTACGCTATGTCCACCGCCAGTTTCCTTTTTTTTTTACACTACGTCCGTCGTCATTGTCGCGCCAGTTTCCTTTTTTTTTTACACTACGTCCGTCGTCATCTTCACACCAGTTACGCTTTTTTATGCCAAGTCCGCCATCATCGTTGTGCCAGTTTCCTTTTTTTACGCTATGTCCGTCGTCATTGTCACGCCAGTTTCCTTTTTTTTTAACCTATGTCCATCGTCATCTTCGCGCCAGTTTCCTTTTTTTTTTACACTACGTCCGTCGTCATCTTCACACCAGTTACGTTTTTTTATGCCAAGTCCGCCATCATCGTTGTGCCAGTTTCCTTTTTTATACGCTATGTCCGTCGTCATTGTCACGCCAGTTTCCTTTTTTTTTAACCTATGTCCATCGTCATCTTCGCACCAGTTACGCTTTTTTATGCCAAGTCCGCCATCATCGTTGTGCCAGTTTCCTTTTTTATACGCTATGTCTGTCGTCATTGTCACGCCAGTTTCCTTTTTTTTTTACCTATGTCCATCGTCATCTTCACACCAGTTACGTTTTTTTATGCCAAGTCCGCCATCATTGTTGTGCCAGTTTCCTTTTTTATACGCTATGTCCGTCGTCATTGTCACGCCAGTTTCCTTTTTTTTTTACACTACGTCCGTCGTCATTGTCGCGCCAGTTTCCTTTTTTTTTTACACTACGTCCGTCGTCATCTTCACACCAGTTACGTTTTTTTATGCCAAGTCCGGCATCATCGTTGTGCCAGTTTCCTTTTTTATACGCTATGTCCGTCGTCATTGTCACGCCAGTTTCCTTTTTTTTTAACCTATGTCCATCGTCATCTTCGCACCAGTTAGGCTTTTTTATGCCAAGTCCGCCATCATCGTTGTGCCAGTTTTCTTTTTTTTACGCTATGTCCGCCGCCAGTTTCCTTTTTTTTTTACACTACGTCCGTCGTCATCTTCACACCAGTTACGCTTTTTTATGCCAAGTCCGCCATCATCGTTGTGCCAGTTTCCTTTTTTTTACGCTATGTCCACCGCCAGTTTCCTTTTTTTTTTACACTACGTCCGTCATCATTGTCGCGCCAGTTTCCTTTTTTTTTTACACTACGTCCGTCGTCATCTTCACACCAGTTACGTTTTTTTATGCCAAGTCCGCCATCATCGTTGTGCCAGTTTCCTTTTTTATACGCTATGTCCGTCGTCATTGTCACGCCAGTTTCCTTTTTTTTTTACCTATGTCCATCGTCATCTTCGCACCAGTTACGCTTTTTTATGCCAAGTCCGCCATCATCGTTGTGCCAGTTTTCTTTTTTTTACGCTATGTCCGCCACCAGTTTCCTTTTTTTTTACACTACGTCCGTCGTCATCTTCACACCAGTTACGCTTTTTTATGCCAAGTCCGCCATCATCGTTGTGCCAGTTTCCTTTTTTATACGCTATGTCCGTCGTCATTGTCACGCCAGTTTCCTTTTTTTTTAACCTATGTCCATCGTCATCTTCGCGCCAGTTTCCTTTTTTTTTTACACTACGTCCGTCGTCATCTTCACACCAGTTACGTTTTTTTATGCCAAGTCCGCCATCATCGTTGTGCCAGTTTCCTTTTGTATACGCTATGTCCGTCGTCATTGTCGCGCCAGTTTCCTTTTTTTTTTACACTACGTCCGTCGTCATCTTCACACCAGTTACGTTTTTTTATGCCAAGTCCGGCATCATCGTTGTGCCAGTTTCCTTTTTTATACGCTATGTCCGTCGTCATTGTCACGCCAGTTTCCTTTTTTTTTTACCTATGTCCATCGTCATCTTCGCACCAGTTACGCTTTTTTATGCCAAGTCCGCCATCATCGTTGTGCCAGTTTTCTTTTTTTTACGCTATGTCCGCCGCCAGTTTCCTTTTTTTTTTACACTACGTCCGTCGTCATCTTCACACCAGTTACGCTTTTTTATGCCAAGTCCGCCATCATCGTTGTGCCAGTTTCCTTTTTTTTACGCTATGTCCGCCGCCAGTTTCCTTTTTTTTTTTACACTACGTCCGTCGTCACTGTCAAGCCAGTTTCCTTTTTTTTACGCTATGTCCACCGCCAGTTTCCTTTTTTTTTTACACTACGTCCGTCGTCATTGTCGCGCCAGTTTCCTTTTTTTTTTACACTACGTCCGTCGTCATCTTCACACCAGTTACGTTTTTTTTATGCCAAGTCCGCCATCATCGTTGTGCCAGTTTCCTTTTTTATACGCTATGTCCGTCGTCATTGTCACGCCAGTTTCCTTTTTTTTTAACCTATGTCCACCGTCATCTTCGCACCAGTTACGCTTTTTTATGCCAAGTCCGCCATCATCGTTGTGCCAGTTTCCTTTTTTTTTTACACTACGTCCGTCGTCATCTTCACACCAGTTACGTTTTTTTATGCCAAGTCCGCCATCATCGTTGTGCCAGTTTCCTTTTTTATACGCTATGTCCGTCGTCATTGTCACGCCAGTTTCCTTTTTTTTTTACCTATGTCCATCGTCATCTTCGCACCAGTTACGCTTTTTTATGCCAAGTCCGCCATCATCGTTGTGCCAGTTTTCTTTTTTTTACGCTATGTCCGCCACCAGTTTCCTTTTTTTTTACACTACGTCCGTCGTCATCTTCACACCAGTTACGCTTTTTTATGCCAAGTCCGCCATCATCGTTGTGCCAGTTTCCTTTTTTATACGCTATGTCCGTCGTCATTGTCACGCCAGTTTCCTTTTTTTTTAACCTATGTCCATCGTCATCTTCGCGCCAGTTTCCTTTTTTTTTTACACTACGTCCGTCGTCATCTTCACACCAGTTACGTTTTTTTATGCCAAGTCCGCCATCATCGTTGTGCCAGTTTCCTTTTGTATACGCTATGTCCGTCGTCATTGTCGCGCCAGTTTCCTTTTTTTTTTACACTACGTCCGTCGTCATCTTCACACCAGTTACGTTTTTTTATGCCAAGTCCGGCATCATCGTTGTGCCAGTTTCCTTTTTTATACGCTATGTCCGTCGTCATTGTCACGCCAGTTTCCTTTTTTTTTTACCTATGTCCATCGTCATCTTCGCACCAGTTACGCTTTTTTATGCCAAGTCCGCCATCATCGTTGTGCCAGTTTTCTTTTTTTTACGCTATGTCCGCCGCCAGTTTCCTTTTTTTTTTACACTACGTCCGTCGTCATCTTCACACCAGTTACGCTTTTTTATGCCAAGTCCGCCATCATCGTTGTGCCAGTTTCCTTTTTTTTACGCTATGTCCGCCGCCAGTTTCCTTTTTTTTTTACACTACGTCCGTCGTCATTGTCGCGCCAGTTTCCTTTTTTTTTTACACTACGTCCGTCGTCATCTTCACACCAGTTACGCTTTTTTATGCCAAGTCCGCCATCATCGTTGTGCCAGTTTCCTTTTTTTTACGCTATGTCCGCCGCCAGTTTCCTTTTTTTTTTACACTACGTCCGTCGTCATTGTCGCGCCAGTTTCCTTTTTTTTTTACACTACGTCCGTCGTCATCTTCACACCAGTTACGCTTTTTTATGCCAAGTCCGCCATCATCGTTGTGCCAGTTTCCTTTTTTTTACGCTATGTCCGCCGCCAGTTTCCTTTTTTTTTTACACTACGTCCGTCGTCATTGTCGCGCCAGTTTCCTTTTTTTTTACACTACGTCCGTCGTCATCTTCACACCAGTTACGCTTTTTTATGGCAAGTCCGCCATCATCGTTGTGCCAGTTTCCTTTTTTTTACGCTATGTCCGTCGTCATTGTCACGCCAGTTACGCTTTTTTATGCCAAGTCCGCCATCGTTGTGCCAGTTTCCTTTTTTTTTTACACTACGTCCGTCGTCATCTTCACACCAGTTACGCTTTTTTATGCCAAGTCCGCCATCATCGTTGTGCCAGTTTCCTTTTTTTTACGCTATGTCCGCTGCCAGTTTCCTTTTTTTTTACACTACGTCCGTCGTCATTGTCGCGCCAGTTTCCTTTTTTTTTTACACTACGTCCGTCGTCATCTTCACACCAGTTACGCTTTTTATGCCAAGTCCGCCATCATCGTTGTGCCAGTTTCCTTTTTTTTACGCTATGTCCGCCGCCAGTTTCCTTTTTTTTTACACTACGTCCGTCGTCATCTTCACACCAGTTACGCTTTTTTATGCCAAGTCCGCCATCATCGTTGTGCCAGTTTTCTTTTTTTTACGCTATGTCCGCCGCCAGTTTCCTTTTTTTTTACACTACGTCCGTCATCATCTTCACACCAGTTACGTTTTTTTTATGCCAAGTCCGCCATCATCGTTGTGCCAGTTGTGCCTGAATATAGAGATAATATCCAGCTGTCTGAGACGTCTTCACGTCAATCAGCATCAGATAACCTCAAAAAAGTCAACGTGACATGTTTGAATGTCCATAGAGAATTGGGACCCAAAACAACTTTAACGTTTTTTGCTTTTTTTGCTAGCTAATGTGGTCTTTAACAATGTATTATAGTCACTGAATCTGCTCATGCATGCTCTGCTTTCCCATCTGACACACATTTGAAGTGAATCTGATCAAGCATGCTTGCCTACTATGTTCAGAAATTATCTGTTTAATATCCCTTTTTTCTCTCTATGTTCCTTTTTTTATTGCATGTACAAAAGTGTCAAGTTGTAAACATGAAATGTACATTTCTGCTGTTTTGTCTTCCTTTAAATTTTCTGCATTTCCTGTTCCTTGTTTGCTTCAAAACCTGCCCTTCAGAATCCCAGTGCTTGTTTGGCGTAGATGTGTGTTAGCCTACACCTGTGGAGTAAGGTGTGACGTGTCCAATCGCTCTGATCACCAACGCTTGTCAACATAATAAACCAAACTGAACAGATCAGCCAGCATCATATAGTTTATGACCATTATAAACACCTGAATGAAGAGTCTCACCTGTGTTAAGATAAGCTCAATGTCCTCTTCACCTGCCGACGCACTACAATGAAACTGAAAGGGTTTCACTGAGTGCTGACTGGTTATTTTACAGAAGTAGGGACATTTCATGCATCCTCCTTTTTGTCTGCATTTTGGACAGCGTTGCACTATTTTGCAATGGGAGCAAGCATGCATATTCATGAGTATTCACCTGTCGATGAAGTGCATCGATATGCATCGTTTGTTCCTAAAGACAGCTGCAGACCTGCATTTGAGATCTCCACGTTGGGGAAAGTTACTATGAAAAGTAATGCATTAATATTCTGTTACTCCCTTAACAAATGAGAGTTGAATACGAATGATAAATATACAAATGATACCACGCCAAAGAAAAACAATCACATTTTTCTTGTGTTAGTACCTTTAATTCCATTTTTATCAGTTTTATGAGATGGAGGGAGCAGCTAAATTACATTTTTCAAGCAACAAACCCCTCCATTTCCAAACCATAAATTATAATTAAATTTGTAGAAACACTCGCTTGCAAATCCTCAAAGCACACAAGCAGCTCTGCGCTTTCACGCATGCGCACACACAGCGTCTCCAGTGTTCAGATCTCATTCCTAGGTGTCAAATCATCAAATTATCTGTTTGCATATACCAATATGGTAGCTTACCAACTTAATCTAAAATATTAAGTTTAAACGTTAGGTAAATCTGTGATAAATGTTTGTTGTTATAAGCCTAGTTCAAGTAAAACACTAAGATAAATCTAGACATTTAAACCTTGAAACTGAATTACTACAAGTAGTTTGTGCAACTTATTCACTAAATGCCCCCATTACCCTGAAACAAAAAACTACAAGCTCATTTGAAGGAATTACAGCGGCTCATTTCTGTCACAGATGACGCAGGATTGTACATTTTCTAACAGAGTTATTACAAACAGAACAGAGATATGATGAAAAATGAAATCGCAGAACCAAGTACAGAAGTTTGACTCGTCTTTCACATTGCATCAGTCAGTCTTGTTTTCTTTTCCTCTGATGCTCCACATTTTGTTTATAAAAGTAAAACTTGGTTTATTTCTGTGACCCCTGACCCTAACTAACATCTGTCAATCAATCGGTGTCAAATACAGATTTTTGAAAATACAGAATTTGTAGCATTAAAACACAATTCATACAGATCGTATTCAACCTTTAAAAGTGTAAATATGGACCGTTTTGTCTGTGCATTTTTATAAAGGAATAGTTCACTCAAAAATTATCATAAAAAGTCATAATTTACTCACCCTATCGAAACAATTCATATTTATTAAATGGAAAAGAGCTGTATGAACACATTATGTGGAAAACAAGAGATGTTTAGCATAAAAAACAACAACATGCAGGTGAGTAAAAGATGAGATCATGTCTAGGTTTGGGTGAATATTTCCTTTAAAACGCCTCATGACGCTGCAATAGGAGTATTTACTAACAGCATTTAAAAAAAAAATAATTGGAATCATCATTCATTCGTAATCTACAAACATCTCTACTCTAGAGCTCACCCTGAAGAGATGAGGATGAGCGTCCAGTCGTCTAATCCCAGGAGATCCAGTTCAGTGAGTCCCGTCGTCCATCAGCGCCTCCTCCCGGTTCGGCACTCGGATAGTAATGAAGCCGCCCTGCATTATGTGGGCGTGTGACGTGCTGCTCTGGCAGCATTGTGACGTTTATTACGGCTGTGTAGTGTGAGAAAGAGACAGATTGCCCAGAAAGAATACAGCAGTGAGAGCAGCTTCAAGAGGAGGTCAAAGTTCAGCGGACGCGTTCAGCTGATCACCCGGATGCCGAAGTATTTCTTCAGCTGCTCCAGAAAGACGAATGTCAGGACGGTGTGAGGAATCAAGCGGATCCCGGCCGGAACTAAACCCTGTCATAGGATTGGATGGAGAGTATGATCAGCAATGAAAGAGATCACAGTATTTTATGACAAAATAAAGCACAATAAAGCCAAACTGGTACCTTGTAGAAGGCCAGTGGTCCCAGTTTGGCAGTTTCAGTCAGGCAGTGCATCACACCCTAATGTACAGAAACAAATTTGACAAATTAGCAATAATGACACAATAACCAAAGAGAGAGAGAGAGAGGAAACTCACTCTGTATTCTCCTTTAGAGTTCATTAATCTCGTCTTTATGACGTCCAGCGGCTGGCAGAGGAACGTCGCACAACCTCCCTGAAGAGAGAAAGGCATGTCATAATGTAATTATATATATATAAAAAATGTCAAACAATTACACTACAAGTATATATTGTCCAATACTGTCAAATAACCAATTTTCAAAAATAACCTAGATTTGACCAATCAGAGGCTTCGGTACTCACAGCGATGAAGCTGGACAGGAAGTGTGTGAGTATGTTGTCTCCCATGAGTCCCGTGCCCAACACCAGCTGCTTGGCCTGATCATAACATGCCAGCTGACACAGAGAGAGACGTTCAGCATCATTACATCATCATAAACCGTTAGTTTGGCAGAAGCTTTAATCCAAAGCAGTTCATGGTGCATTCACAGTTTTATTTATCCATCTGTGTGGGAATCAAACCAGCCCGATAGACTTTTTATACACTTATTTTTAGGTAAATCAGTATTTAATATATTCCCATCATGCACTGCTTCCTCACCTGTCCGACAGTGACCAGGGCTCCTCTGCTGGACGCCATAGTGGCTCCAGAGAACAGCTTCCTGGTTCCCTCTGGAGAGAAATGTGTGTTTAGAGAGAGACACTGAAACATTTGCAGATGTTCATGACTGTAAGAGATCCAGAAATGTGCTTTACCTTCACGCCAGACCCTGAAGAGTCCGTCCAGCGCGTGTTTATAGCTGCGAGAGACACACACACATGATTCAGATAAATCACTTTATGACTGTCTGGAGCGTAAAGACTGTTTTTAGATCTAGACGCACTCACTTTCTCCTCTGCTCTGCAGGAAGCTTCATATCGTTCTGCATCCTGTAGAAATAAACAGCATGAAAAACTCACACAAGGCCAGATGAGACACAGATGAGCTAGAAAAACAAACACAAACCCCACGATACACACCGAACGTTAACCATGTCTGCTGGAGTCCCGATGAAACCGCCGGTGAAGCCTGCAGAGAAACACAGAATGAGAGTATAATCGCAATATATTTTGATTGGTACATTTGCTCCGTGGTCCAGTTCTGATGCTCACGTGCCACTGTTGGTGCTTTCGGCGGTGGACAGGGGTCAGCATGGGCACCCTGACTGGTCAGCGGCTATGCAGCCCCATACTAAACAAACTGAGATGCACTGTGTATTCTGACACCTTTCTATCAGAACTAGCATTAACTTCTTGAGCAATTTGAGCTCCAGTAGCTCGTCTGTTTGATCGGACCACACGGGCCAGCCTTCGCTCCCCACGTGCACCATGACCCTGTCTCCGGTTCTCCACTGTTCCTTCCTTGGAGCACTTTTGATAGATCCTGACCACTGCAGACCGGGAACACCCCACAAGAGCTGCAGTTTTGGAGATGCTCCGACCCAGTCGTCTAGCCAGCACAATTTGGCCCTTGTCAAACTCTCTCAAATCCTTACGCTTGCCCATTTTTCCTGCTTCTAACACATCAACTCTGAGAACAAAATGTTCACTTGCTGCCTAATATATCCCACCCACTAACAGGAGCCGTGATGAAGAGATAATCAGTGTTACTCACTTCACCTGTCAGTAGTCATAATGTTATGCCTGATCGGTGTGTGTGTAATTATATATATATATATATATTACACACACACCAATCAGGCATAACATTATGACCACTGACAGAGTTGTGTATTCCCATTCACAGATTCTGCAAGGGGCATGTAAATGTTTGAGCACAACTGTATAGCATGGCGTGTGTCATCATAAGGTGTGATGATCATGGCTTGTCTGTGATTGTGTGTATTCACCTCCAAACGCGCCCAGCAGGACTTTCTGATAGAAAGGCATTGGTCCCTGACTGCCGCTGCCCATCATGTCTCTGACCGTCTCATAGATGGCGAACCGCGTGAGAGAATACGACATCTGCAGAGAGACCGATTCAATTCATCATCATCATCTTCTGTGTTTGATCCTTAAAGGATTAGTTCACTTTTAAATAAACTTTTGCTGATAATTTACTCACCCACATGTCATCCAAGATGTCCATGTCTTTCTTTCTTCAGTCGAAAAGAAATTAAGGTTTTTGATTATTAAGGTCTCCATATAATGGACTTCAATGGGCACCAAACGGTTGAAGGTCCAAATGACAGTTTCAGTGCAGCTTCAAAGGGCTTTAAACGATACCAGACGATGAATAAGGGTCTTATCTAGCGAAACGATCAGTCATTTAAAAAAATAAAAATAAAAAGTTTAAGTTTTATAAGCACAAATGCTCGCCTTGCTCTGTTCTGTGATGCGCGTTCGTGACGTCATGTAATTTGAAAAGTCACAAATTTCTGTCCTGACAAAATTCTCTTTTAGGCTTTCTAACATTAAAACACCCAGGATACGCACACGAAATGGGCATTTTAAATGATAAACTGACACAAAGACATTTGAATATGTGTATATGGTCCTCCTTCCGCACATTTGTAAACACTGAATCGGTACTTCCGCGTACGCCAAGCGTGACCTTTTCAACGCAATTGCGTATTACGTGACGTCACGAACGCGCATCACAGAACAGAGCAAGGCGAGCATTTGTTTCATAAAACTTAAACTTTTTTTTTTTTTTTTTTTTACATGACTGATCGTTTCGCTAGATAAGACCCTTATTCATCGTCTGGTATCGTTTAAAGCCCTTTGAAGCTGCACTGAAACTGTCATTTGGACCTTCAACCGTTTGGTGCCCATTGAAGTCCATTATATGGAGAAAAGGCCTGGAATGTTTAAATCAAAAACCTTCATTTCTTTTCGACTGAAGAAAGAAAGACATGGGCATCTTGGATGACATGGGGGTGAGTAAATTATCAGCAAAAGTTTATTTAAAAGTGAACTAATCCTTTAACAATGTTTAGCCTGTAAACACTAACACTCTTAAAGCCCTTAAATCTCACACTTAACCATGAGACATGGACTTTAAACTGAAGATCTTGAGTTTCATGAATAAACACAGACTGAGAACATGAACTGCTTCTCTACGGGATCACAGATGGGAACTATATAGTGTGGAAGAGTTTCAGATTCAGTTTTTGATTATATAAAAATGTGTGTAATCCAATACTCTACTTCATAATAGTCACGTTCACACAAAAAAATCTGTTAAATGACTGACTAAATGAAAAAAAAAACATTAAATTCAAGGCAAAGGCTGTATGTGTGAAAGTGGCTCGTGAAACATTTCGTAAAATGTCGTGTCTCCAGTTTTACAGGCGTTTGCAGTGTTGAACAGAGCATCTCAGCTCGGTTTTCCTAGACGGATATCTAACGGATCAGAGTCCAGGATCTGACCTGTCTGCAGAGGGAAGCGCTGAGGCCGTTGTAGAGCGCCAGCACACCGTCGCTCTTCACCACGTGCATCGCCATGCCAACCATCCTCATCTTCACCTCCTGCTGCGTCTGCAGGTGCACCTGTTCAAAAACAACATCATCATCATCACAACAACAACAAACAAGGATAAAACTGATACAAACGGTCTGATTTGAAAATAAATTATTCTGTTTATATATACAGTGTGTGTGTGTGTGTGTGTTCTCCTCTGCTCACCAAAATCTGTAATACTGTGAAATATTATTCCAATTTTAAATAACAGTTTTCTATGTGAATATATTTTAAACAAATTTATTCCTGTGATCAAAACAGGATTTTCAGCATCATTACTCCAGTCTTCAGTGTCACATGATCATTCAGTAATTATTATAATATGATGATTGGCTGCTCAAGAAACATTTATGATTATTATCAATGTTGAAAACAGTTGTGCATGGCCGTAGCCAGCTATGAGGCCACAGAGGTTTTAAAAAAAGGTTGTGAAATAATTGCCTATATAGTGTTAAATCTACTTTAGTGCTACAACGATATTGAACATCATCTCATCGGAGCCCTGCGGTCTGTCAACGCTCGTCAATGTCAAAATATTTGAGATGACCAATCAAATCAAAGTAGGCGGGCTTTATGTTCTAGGGCGACGCTTCAGTTAATGATCATAAAGTATGAGATTAGATGCAAGTAGCTAAACATTTCATATTTGAGAGCTGTTTTAGGATAGAAATGTTAAACAAACAACAAAAATAATCAGGCAAACTAATAAACTTCGCCCAATTTACATGATTCATGTAACAGTCGTGTGAGGGGGCAAGAAACATTAAAATGGTTTTCATCATAATAGGGTTATGACAAATAATCTGCTGCCCACTGACATGGATTTAAATCTATTGTTATCTAACACACATGTAGATGTAGATCAGAAAAATCGAAATTTTCTCAGCTGAGCCCTCAAACCCCCCTAACACATACCTCGGTGAGCATAAAACCCTGCCTATGGCCCTGGTTGTGCCGATTCATATTTTTGTGGAAACTTTTTTTTAGGATTCTTTTATGAATAGAAAGTTCAAGATTTTATTCCAGCATTTATTTAAAACAGAAATCTTATGCATCATTATAAATGTCTGTACTGTCACGTTTGGTCAATTTAATGCGTCCTTGCTGATTAAAAGTATTGATTCAACATATTGAAATCAACATATAGAGCGTGTAGTGTGCGACACACTAAATATTATCCATCCAAACAGACAGATACTTGAACTAGTTGAGCTCAAGTGTGTAAAATGTGATTGTAGCGAAATATGCAACAACTTGCCCATTCAATCATTACATAAATACCTGCCACAACATGCAACAGATGTAACAAAACCTCACAAACAGCACAACACATAAGCCGAAGTAAAACATCTCACACACACGCACACAGTAATGCATTGTGGGATGGCTTGAACTTTGAATAGAGGCCAACGGTCGCTCTCAGCAGCATGCCAACAATTTAGGCCAACAATAAATCCACATATCATTCGGTTCAAAGAAGATTCACTTTGCTATTGTAAGAACTGGAACTCAAAAGAGACTGAATGGGAGTTTTACAGGCTTGTGCAGAATATAGTGAGGAAATATTACAATATCAAGAAGAGTATTTACATAAATTTGTTTTACCATATTCAAAGACCACTGGTAACACTTTATAGAAAGAGTCCAAAACTAGCATTAAATAAAGAGCAATGCATTGCAGCATTTATTAATCTTCTGTAATGTCAGTTCATAAAAATACAACTGTTCATTGTTAGTTCATGTCAACTCATATAATCAGATATGCATTAGTAAATGTTAATACATGTTTTTCATGTTCAATGTACTGATCATTTAAAATGGTCTAAAGGTCACGCGCTCAGATTGGACTCACGAGGGTCTCTCTTTAAACAAACAGTTGTCTGAAGGGTAACCGGGTCAAGCACCACTTCAGAAGTCACAACTCGTGTCAGTGTGTGTGTGTGTGTGTGTGTGTGGTTGAACGGCGCTTATCTGTGGCTTTTGTTTCGGTTTTAGTGGAGAGCAGACGAATCATTCAGTCCGTTATCTCCCAAAACACACGAGAGCACTCAGATGATTAGAGACGAGAGAAAGTACAAGGACAAAAGTCTCTCAGCTCTCAGAGGAAGGACTGCTCAATACACATTTGAATTAATTCATTCGGGTCTCATTCATTGCTTGAGCTTTCCGGCCACCTGATACTTTTCTCTGGGGAAAAACAGAGTAAAACTACAGTCTTATGGAGCAGAAGTGCATTGAAGGACAAAGCAAGACTCAAGATAATCAAAGTCCACTGTCCAAACCGGACTTAACTGGACAAACAGATGGCACACATGTGCTGATCGCACACGTGTGCAACTCATGAGGAATCTGCACGAAAGCATGCATGAACTCTCTCACACACACACACACACAAATACTTGTATACTGATGTTGATAGTGATAGTAAACTGTAAATGTCCCGTCCCAAAAAGCAGCTGAAGCCGCATTACTCAGCACATCGACAGCTGATCCCAAAATACCACTGGCCTTTAATATAAAAGCACCGCATTCAGAACATTTACAGCCTTTCATTTCGACTATGCATGTGAAATACTTAAGTACAGTTCTGGAAAACAATTAAGACACCCGTCCGACTCTATTATAAGCACCACGTCTATTACAAGAACAAACTAGCGCTGTATATAACGGAGAATTGTGGGTTCCTGTGATCGACAACGCCGTAATTAAAGGGATAGTTCACCCAAAAATGAAAACTGTCAGCATCTACTCACTAAAGTTGGTCCAAACTTGCATGAGTTTATTTCTTCTGTTGAACACAAAAGAAGATATTTTGAAGAATGGTGGAAAGCAAACTGCTGATGGACCCCATTGACTATCACAGTATTTTCTTTTCTTACAGGTTTGGAACAACTTGAAGGCGAGCAAATGAACTGTCCCTTTAAATGACAGGGTTTCAGAAAACTGACCTCCGTCCTGTTATAATGAGATTCATTCACACTCGTTCATTTGGATTAGTTACACAGGACATCACATGAGGCCGATAAACTGATCCCAAACTACTGACTTCTGCTTGCTTTTACATCTAAAGTGCAGGATGAATGACGGGCAATATATAATAGTTTAATTTAAATGCTTTTCAACACTTATTTTACAAAATATTTGCTCAAAATTTGATTGAAAATGTATAATTTGACAAGGCTGTCCATAGATTTGGGACCAAGAATTATTTTGTTTATATTGTTAAAAATAACAAAAATCTTCACGAAGGTTGTCGGGAGATTTTGGGATGAACACACTACGAGCATTGTTACGTTGATAGTGTTCAAATGGCCAAATATTATCCGATTTATCGGATATATAAAATATTTGTTACAATTCGACAGGTCTGTCGGTTGGAGGAGACCATATTTTTCCAAGAATAATTATGTTATGAATGTTCAAATATTACAATTTAACAAGGCTGTCAGCAGATTTGTGGTCACACTACAAGCAATGTTCATACTGGTAAAAAAAGATTATCTGATTTATTATATGTAAAATGTTCATTACAGGCCGTCTGTAAATTTTGAAACAAGTATTATGTCCACATAGTGTTAAAATGGCCAAATATTATCCAAATGATCAGATATAAATAAATATTTACTGCAATTTGACAAGGGTGTCATAGATTTTGGAACAGACAAACGCATTTAAAGTGACCAAATATTGTCAGATTTATCAGATGTGAAATATTCACTACAATTCGACAAGGCTGTTGGTTGGAAGAGACATTTTTCCAAGAATAATTATGATGAGATTGTTTAAAATGGCCAAATATTACAATTTAACAAGGCTGTCAGCCTTGTCGATATATATACTACAAGCATTATAATGTTCATAATACCAATAAAAATCACCAAATATTGGATGTAAAATGTTCATTATTCGACATGGCTGTTGGTACATTTTGGAAAAGACAAACTACAAGTATTATGTCCTTACAGTGTTAAAATGGCCACATATTACCCAAATTATCAGATGCAATTAAATATTAATTCTAATTTCGACATTTTGGTACAGGCTTAACTTATTTAAAATGACTAAATATTGTCTGATTTACCGGACATAACATATTAAGTACAATTTGACAAGACTGTTGACATATTTTAGAACATATTTTAAACTATGTTTAATAATTATCCAACTGAGGAACTTTGGACAGTTTTTACTATTTAAAAAAACCACACACACACACACACACACAAGCCATGTGCTCAAGGGGTTGAAGATGAGGATGAAGATGACTCTACCTGAACTAAACACACACACACACACACACACACAAGCCATGTGCTCAAGGGGTTGTTGTCTTCCTCTGGGGATGAAGATGAGGATGAAGATGACTCTACCTGAACTAAACACACACACACACACACACACACACAAGCCATGTGCTCAAGGGGTTGTTGTCTTCCTCTGGGGATGAAGATGAGGATGAAGATGACTCTACCTGAACTAAACACACACACAAGCCATGTGCTCAAAGGGTTGTTGTCTTCCTCTGGGGATGAAGATGAGGATGAAGATGACTCTACCTGAACTAAACACACACACACACACGCACAAGCCATGTGCTCAAGGGGTTGTTGTCTTCCTCTGGGGATGAAGATGAGGATGAAGATGACTCTACCTGAACTAAACACACACACACACACACACACAAGCCATGTGCTCAAGGGGTTGTTGTCTTCCTCTGGGGATGAAGATGACTCTACCTGAACTAAACACACACACACACACACAAGCCATGTGCTCAAGGGGTTGTTGTCTTCCTCTGGGGATGAAGATGAGGATGAAGATGACTCTACCTGAACTAAACACACACACACACACACACACACAAGCATGTGCTCAAGGGGTTGCTGTCTTCCTCTGGGGTTGAAGATGAGGATGAAGATGACTCTACCTGAACTAAACACACACACACACACACACACAAGCCATGTGCTCAAGGGGTTGTTGTCTTCCTCTGGGGATGAAGATGAGGATGAAGATGACTCTACCTGAACTAAACACACACACACACACAGGGCAGCAAAAGCTTGACAGCGGCTGATGTGCGGGTCCGCGGACACGCGCACATGGACCCCCTCGCGCGCCTCACCTTGATGAGGTCCAGCGGGTGCGTGCAGCAGGCGGCTCCGCACGACGCGATCCCACCGAAATACCAGCGCGACATCCGTTTCTCCGTCATCTCTGCGGTTACCGTTAGCTTCTCTCCTTCTGGCTGCAAGCGACGCGTCCTGTCCTGTCCTGACCTGCCTTTGGTAGCGTGTGTGGATGTTCCCTCTAATCTTCCGCGAGGTTGAGAGCTGACCGGTGATGATTCCGATGTGCACGAGACATCCCGAGTGCGTGGCGTGCGTGACCGGACAAAAAAAGCGTCGCAAAGTTCACGAGCAGCCAATTGCTCGCGGGGAATCTGGAACGGCCTCCCGGTGCGCCAGATCCACCTCCTACTGGCACACACACATTACAAATAGCACAAAACGAGTAAAAAAAACATGCATCCGTGTGCTCGGTGTTCATTGGGAATGAGCGCTGGATTCTTAAAGAGACAGTAGGCGCTGAGATAACGCGGGGAGCGCTGAATACAGCACTGTCACTTTAAGACGAGACACTTCCTCATTCTCACGCGGCGGGGGTGGAGCCACTGCAGTGGCACAATAGAGTTGCAATACTGTTGTGTAAAATGTTTAGTGGGCCAATAAAGGTTTGTTCTGGAGACATGCTTTGATTCATATGTAGCCTTTCTATTGCTGTCGGACTGACTAAATGAATGAGTATCTCTCTATAAAATGTCCATTTATAATATAGGCCTAGTACCATATACTGTCTCCTATCAGTCTGTCTACAAAATCAAGTTAGCCTGACAATCTGACAGTCTCTTTATCAGTAGCCTGTCCCTTAAAAAAATAATAATTATTTTGCTTAAGGGATTTGTTGCCATCAGAACCCCGATCTTTGCTTTTCTGGAGGTGAAACCATGAACAGATATTAAATATCCTTAAAGTCCCCATGAAATCAGTTTTTTGGCTTTTAGTATGAATATGTTAGTCTTACTGTATAAGCTAGTGCGCTCCAAAAAACGACAAAATTCTCATTCAGAAGATTCTCATTAAGCGTTCAAAACTTACAGTCTCTCACTTCCTCCAATAAGGATCAATGATTCTGATGACATCACTGCACTTCAGCTTCTCATCAGATTTTCTGTCCAATCAAATGCTCTCTAGAATCTGAAGCCCCGCCCCCTACATTAACAGATGCTGAAGCTGCGGCTGAAATCGGTCATTTTTTCATACATTAACTGTTTTCTACATAGTGAATGACACATAGTGCACTACATAGGGGATAGGGAACAATCAGACAGTTCACTATATAGGGGATAGGGAACGATCAGACAGTGCACTATATAGAAGATAGGGAACGATCAGACAGTTCACTATATAGGGGATAGGGAACGATCAGACTGTTCACTATATAGGGGATAGGGAACAATCAGACAGTGCACTATATAGAAGATAGGGAACGACCAGACAGTGCACTATATAGAAGATAGGGAACGACCAGACAGTGCACTATATAGAAGATAGGGAACGATCAGACAGTTCACTATATAGGGGATAGGGAACGATCAGACAGTGCACTATATAGAAGATAGGGAACGATCAGACAGTGCACTATATAGGGGATAGGGAACGATCAGACAGTTCACTATATAGGGGATAGGGAACGATCAGACAGTGCACTATGTAGAAGATAGGGAACGATCAGACTGTGCACTATATAGAAGATAGGGAACGATCAGACTGTGCACTATATAGGGGATAGGGAACGATCAGACAGTGCACTATGTAGAAGATAGGGAACGATCAAACTGTGCACTATATAGAAGATAGGGAACGATCAGACTGTGCACTATATAGGGGATAGGGAACGATCAGACAGTGCACTATATAGGGGATAGGGAACGATCAGACAGTGCACTATATAGGGGATAGGGAACGATCAGACAGTTCACTATATAGGGGATAGGGAACGATCAGACAGTGCACTATGTAGAAGATAGGGAACGATCAGACAGTGCACTATATAGGGGATAGGGAACGATCAGACAGTGCACTATATAGGGGATAGGGAACGATCAGACAGTGCACTATATAGGGGATAGGGAACGATCAGACAGTTCACTATATAGGGGATAGGGAACGATCAGACAGTGCACTATGTAGAAGATAGGGAACGATCAGACTGTGCACTATATAGAAGATAGGGAACGATCAGACTGTGCACTATATAGAAGATAGGGAACGATCAGACAGTGCACTATATAGAAGATAGGGAACGATCAGACAGTGCACTATATAGAAGATAGGGAACGATCAGACAGTTCACTATATAGGGGATAGGGAACGATCAGACAGTGCACTATGTAGAAGATAGGGAACGATCAGACTGTGCACTATATAGAAGATAGGGAACGATCAGACTGTGCACTATATAGGGGATAGGGAACGATCAGACAGTGTAAATATGCTTTCCATTGGGGTGAATGAAGTCTGGTTTCACGTTAGTGTCAGTGACCCGGCGTAGCTCCAGTCCAGAGACACGATAGCACAGAGCGGATCATGTGATCAAGTCGCCGCAGACAAGAAAACGTATCAGACCCGTTGGAATTCTGCACAGAATGCTGTATTTTAAAGCGATATGGAGGAGAAACGGTTAGAGATTAGGAGGAAACCACAGCTTTACTGAGCTCAACGACTCTGAATGAGCTGTGATATAAACTGAGCACTATTGGCTGTTTTAAAAAAGGGGAGGAGCTGTTCGACATGCCCCGCCCTGTCTTCCTGTTTCAGTGGAAATTACGTCAACACATTGAATAATGCTGAGCGTTTTAAGGCACTTCAGTGGGCCTTTAAATCTCTCCTTATCAATAATGTCCCCCCTTAAACCACCAAGGGTTTCAAATGAACCCAGTTTAGGACCAACAGACCCGTCACTCTCTCTTCACAGCAGTTACTATGTCTCTGAAGTATTGGTGTTCATGAATTCCTCCTCCTCTCATGGCGGTTGTTTCTGAAGGAGTTCTATGGAACACGAGCTCATATTCCACTACAATGACATCATCAGACTCTCAGCGGACACTGTGTTTATTGTCCCTGTCCTGTATTCTGCTATTGTGTTGTGTGATTCCTGCCAACGCATGCAGTCCAACACACATCACACATGTGCACACAGTCAGGCTATATTATTACATTAGGTTTATTAGACAAAGAATGCACACTAACACATCAATAAATACATTACATGAGATATAATCATTAATAAAACTGAGCATTGGAAAAAAAGACAAAAACAATATGCGGGACTGTAATGCAACAACAACAAAAACGAGTAAACTTACTTAAACTGACCTCCATATAGCACAAAAGACTCTTTAGAGGGCTTTATGAATGGGAAATGTATCCAAATTTCAGTCTATGAAGGATAGAGTCAGATTTCTTAATGCAATTGGACTGTTTTAAATAAAAATCATGTCGTTCCAAACCCAAGTGTGCTAGACAAATATGAGATATGAAGACAAGCTGTTACAATAACACAATATCCACCATAAGAGTGTCATTAAAGCCGCCTATAAGACTATGCATGTATCAAATCTTCTGAAGCCATACTGTAGCCATTTGTGATGAACAGACCCAAATTTTGGTTATTATTCATGAAAAATCTCTGAAAATGCTGAAGCTCTTGAATATATATTCTTCATTCCTCATAAATTGGTACACTTGTGTTGGGAAACGTAAACTCAGGTCTGTTCCTTGCACAAAGCTCTTATATTGCTTCAGTAGACAAGACATTTAGACTTTTTATGGTTGTTTTATCAGGTTCTGTTTTTTTATTTGGAGAATGACATCTGTGGTTTCTTGATGTGGTTTTTTCTTTACTCTGTTATGAATGTATTGTGTTTCTGTGTCGTTAATAAGCTGTATGTGTATATGTTGCAAAAACAAATTTCCATGAGAATGGATAATAAAGAGTCAAATCAAAGGAGCTGCATGAAGTTGATGCAAAAACTCTCCTTTTGTGTTCCACAGAAAACAATAACCACATGCAGTTTTTGACAGTGAGTAAATAATGATATTCCTGAATTTTTTGAAGATGAAACCTTCTATGCGACCACTAGGACACAGTTTTTCCAGGTTGATGTCCTTTTTGCTCCTTTTACACAAAGACCTTATCCGGTTTGCTCTCTGCTGTGGAGGGAGGGTTCGCTTTTCCTCCTCTTCCAAAAACAGGCACGACCGGAGCTCCGGGGGAGGCGGAGCCCAAATATAGCACAGCCCCGCCCACCAGCATCAGCGCGGTCACACCCCATCCAAGGTAGAGCGCCGGTCCGAGTTCACGTTTGAGCGGCGCTGCGACATTCGGGTCGTAGAAATCCCGTATCACAGCGTACGCGGTCCAACACACCGGCACAAGGAAGAAAAACGCAGCTAAGAGGAAGAGCGCAGCGCCAACCTGTGCCATCCGAGCTTTGGACTCGTGAGCATCTCCGAGGCAGCGCGTGCACTTCAGCCCGGTCACGCTGAGCGGGAGTGCCAGCAGACACAGGAAGAGCGACAACACGCACAGGCCGCGGCACATCTGGGCGGAGCCTGAGAGGGAGAGGCCGGAGTCGTAGACTTTACACTGCAAGCGGCCCCACTGTGACAGGCACGACATCCACAGCCCCTCCCACAGCACTTGCGTCACCATCAGCTCGTCCCCCACGAACGCCGACACGCGCCACCAGGGGGTGGCACAGACCAGGATCCCAAAAGCCCAGCCTGCGATGGCCAGAACCAGACCCATCACCTGAAGACTCGTGTTTGCCATGACTGAATGTCAACGTATGATTGATTCACTCTGTAAAAGACAATGTAGTTTAAAATACAGGATATTTATTTCAAAGAAAATTTTTCCTTTTTGTGTGTGTGTGTTTGTGTGTGTGTGTGTACATTCGCTAGGTTTGGAAAAGAGATTTATGACCCTCCCATAAAAAAATATTAAAATTGAAATAAAATCAATTATTACCCAATAAGTAAATCAGACACACACATTTAACATTTATTTACAATACTTTTAGAATTTGCACCTGCCTCCCACGCCGGAGACCCTGGTTCGAATCCCGCTTGGAACGGGTCGAGTAGGACCAGTTACATTTAGTGCTGTGACCCGGATGGTAGTGAGGTTTAGGGGGGTGAGTGTAATGTAGGACAGTAAGAGATGTGTGAGTAAACCTCACTCTTCTGGCCTCAAGAGGCTTGCTAGCAACTGTCACCAGCGGCTGTGGTCTTTAGCACCCTTGTTAGTACGCCTGCCTCCCATGCCGGAGACCCTGGATCGAATCCCGCTCGGAGTGGGTCTAATAGAATCGGTTACATTTGGTGCCATGACCCGGATGGGAGTGTAATGGACATAGGCCAGTAAGAGATGTGTGTGTAAACCTCACTCTTCTGGCCTCAAGAGTCAAGCTAGTGGTCTTTAGTACACTTGCCTCCCACGCCAGAGACCCTGGTTCGAATCCCGGTCGGAGCGGGTCAAGTAGGACCGGTTATATATATATATACACTCACCTAAAGGATTATTAGGAACACCATACTAATACTGTGTTTGACCCCCTTTTGCCTTCAGAACTGCCTTAATTCTACGTGGCATTGATTCAACAAGGTGCTGAAAGCATTCTTTAGAAATGTTGGCCCATATTGATAGGATAGCATCTTGCAGTTGATGGAGATTTGTGGGATGCACATCCAGGGCACGAAGCTCCCGTTCCACCACATCCCAAAGATGCTCTATTGGGTTGAGATCTGGTGACTGTGGGGGCCATTTTAGTACAGTGAACTCATTGTCATGTTCAAGAAACCAATTTGAAATGATTGGAGCTTTGTGACATGGTGCATTATCCATAATGGTGGTCATAAAGGGATGGACATGGTCAGAAACAATGCTCAGGTAGGCCGTGGCCAATTGGCACTAAGGGGCCTAAAGTGTGCCAAGAAAACATCCCCCACACCATTACACCACCACCACCAGCCTGCACAGTGGTAACAAGGCATGATGGATCCATGTTCTCATTCTGTTTACGCCAAATTCTGACTCTACCATCTGAATGTCTCAACAAAAATCGAGACTCATCAGACCAGGCAACATTTTTCCAGTCTTCAACTGTCCAATTTTGGTGAGCTCGTGCAAATTGTAGCCTCTTTTTCCTATTTGTAGTGGAGATGAGTGGTACCCGGTGGGGTCTTCTGCTGTTGTAGCCCATCCGCGTCAAGGTTGTGCGTGTTGTGGCTTCACAAATGCTTTGCTGCATACCTCGGTTGTAACGAGTGGTTATTTCAGTCAAAGTTGCTCTTCTATCAGCTTGAATCAGTCGGCCCATTCTCCTCTGACCTCTAGCATCAACAAGGCATTTTCGCCCACAGGACTGCCGCATACTGGATGTTTTTCCCTTTTCACACCATTCTTTGTAAACTCTAGAAATGGTTGTGCGTGAAAATCCCAGTAACTGAGCAGATTGTGAAATACTCAGACCGGCCCGTCTGGCACCAACAACCATGCCACGCTCAAAATTGCTTAAATCACCTTTCTTTCCCATTCTGACATTCAGTTTGGAGTTCAGGAGATTGTCTTGACCAGGACCACACCCCTAAATGCATTGAAGCAACTGCCATGTGATTGGTTGATTAGATAATTGCATTAATGAAAAATTGAACAGGTGTTCCTAATAATCTTTTGGTGAGTGTATAATGTAATGATCTACAAAGATATGAATGAACTGTTTTGTACTATACTGTACTGAAAACTCAACAACTATATTTTGCAACAATTTAGTAAACAACTACTTAATAACATCAAATTATCTGAAATTACTACTGTTTTAAATATTTTAGATAGAATCAAATTATGGTTTATTCATTTTTTCATAATTATTAACTACATACATTTTTTCTAAAAATTACAAAGATCATAACGTTATTACACTTAATTTTACTATGACTAGTAGAGAAACTATTACTAATCTCAGTAACAATTAGGTTCCATTAGTTAATTTTAGATAATGCATTAACTAACAATGAGCAGCACATCTGCTACAGTACTTATTAATGTTTGTTAACATTCATATAACTGTTCATTGTTAGTTCATGTTAGCTCAGCTCCATTAAATAATATTAACAGATACAACTGTTGATTTGAATTGTGCATTACTAAATGTTAAAATTAACATGAACTAAGATTAATGTTTTAGAAGTATTTTTCATTGTTAGTTCATGTTACTAAAATCTCTTCACCTTTTAAAAAACAAAAGCATTCATTGTGAACTCTTACTAAATCAACAGCAACAATTACAAAAATAACTCAGAAGTATCTATTCAAATAAATGATATTGAATGATTTCAGCAGATGAAGTGGAATATCTTCAGTACTTACAGTGTCTGAGGAGCGTCTGTGTGTCGCGCTGGTGTTGTTGGACTCTCATCTGTGTTTGTAGAAACACTCTCTTTGTTCTCACATGTGGGAGTAAATCAGCATCTGAGCGACGGACAATATCATCTTATCATTATGTGAACACACACATAAATACGGCATGCACTTATGCAAGCGCCTACACACACACACACACATACAAGAGACACAGTCATGCAAACATACACACCACCACAAATACATATACTGTGTATTCATTAGAAGGCAACTCATAGACACACAAATATGTTTTTCTGTTCACACCAAAACAGTAGGTGGCAGTATGGAGTCATGTGATACTATTCACTAGCAGATCCACGACTATCATAGTTAGGGTTGCCAACTTTGACATTATAAAATAAGGGACAAAAGGTGACCTGCTGCAGCCGTGTGGGTATGGGTTTGTGTGAATAAAACCCACCGTCACCCCTCCCTTTCGAAGCACATAGAGAAGCTACGGTGGCCGACACAGGACAAAGATGTCGTCGTCTGAGACAGCAGAGAGTGACTAGCGCTCTGTAGAGAAGTTTGTCCGTTTAGGGCTTCTGTAGAAACGGTGCAAAATGGCGACTTCACTGTAGGGGGACCCGCGGTGTGTGTAGATAGAAATGGCTCATTCTACGGTAATAAAAACATAATGGTTTATTATGTAAGGTTTTTATACACTACTGAAAACATAGTTATGTATATTATATTGCATTTCTGTCAATAGATCCTCATAAATACTACACACTGCACCTTTAACACAGTCCTTTAATTCAACCTTAATTAATTTAATTATTATTTGTAGAAAGAGTTATCCCCTTTATGTTAATATTGCATGTGACAAAGTAAAAATAACATAGCTTCTATATGCTGTAGTTTTGAGGAGGAATCAAATAGGGGCTTTTTGGGACTTTAGCTTATTCACTGTATCCCCCAGAGTTAGATAAGTCCATACATACCATTTTTATCTCTGTGCGTGCCATAACTCTGTCTGACGCACCCACCGCTAGCCTAGCTTAGCACAAAGACTGGAGGTAAACGGCTCCAGCTAGCCTACTGCAGAGGCGCAATGATATTACGCAGCACCTGAATAGCAGCTGCGTAATATCATTGTGCCGCTGCACTCATGGTACGGCAGCAAAGTTCCTGGATAATTACGCAGGAATGAGAGTATAGTCCCTAGCCATATCGGTCTAGAAAATTGCAACTTTTCATTTTCCGTCGGTCTTAGTACACAATGTAACTATACACATCACAACATGTAAATAGGAAAATGTTGGCGTTATTTTGTCATTTATTGAGCAGTAGGCTAGCTGGAGCCGTTTACCTCCAGTCTTTGTGCTAAGCTAGGCTAGCGGTGGGTGCGTCAGACAGAGTTATGGCACGTACGGAGATAAAAATGTTGTATGGACTTATCTAACTCTGGAGGATACGGTGAATAAGCTAAAGTCCTAAAAAGTCGGCGTGTTCCTTTAAGAGGAAATCAATTCATAGCTCAATCCACCACAACGACTAGAAGTGAAATAACAGCGTGTTTGTGTGCTTGTCTTGCTTTATTTGAATAATGGAGGGAAATGGCTCATTTGATTAGCACAGTCACATGATCACACTGTTCATTTTCCTGCCTGCACTTTCAGTTTGTTTTATTCATTACCAGGTACATCAGGTACATTAAAATATACATTCATTCATTCATAAGAAACTTGCAAACATCACATTCATGTTATTTTATTTTGAAATACTTATAAAATACTGCCATAAAAGACATTTCTGTTCAGTTTGTTTTAGTTTTCATGGACATTCAGTTTGTATTCGTTAGTCACGTCTTCCTTTGTTTGATTTTCCTACCACTCCTTTGTTATCATGGTCACGCCATGACTCATGGCTCATGAGTTCTGTTCAGCTGTGTTTGATTAACTACCTATTTAAGTTGTACCTTCTCAGTCACTCGTTTGCTGTGTCCGAAACCTGGAAAATGCGCTCCATTCTGTGATGAAAAAAAAGATGGCGTCCCAAAGTTGTGTTTGCTGGTCAGTTTGTTTGTAAATGTACTTTCAAAGTCTTTATTCTTTCCAAAGAAGAAAAATACATCTCATCGCTCAAATTGTATAGTATTTTGTAGAGTTAAACAAAATACATTATGATTTTGTTTCTTTAAACGTTTTTATGGATTTGGCTTGTGTTCCACACATTTGTGTATTTCTATCTATTTTCGGGAGACACATATTGTATATTCTACCTTTGGTCACATGACCTTTAAAACTGAATTTACATTTTACATTTCAACCCTATTCATTTGAGCACTTGACCACGGCTATATAACAAAGCACGGACACACAATTAGACTATAACACCAAGTAAACATTGGAAGGTCACGGCCCAAATCATACAGTAGTTCTGCAAGTTGTTTTGCTTTCAGGTGTCAAAATGCAGCCAGTGTGTGACGCTGGCAATCTTTTTGTTTGTTTGTTTGTGTGTGTGTGTGTGTGTGTGTGTGTGTGCGTGCGTGTGCGTGCGTGCGTGCGTGTGTAGACACACTTCCTGGGTGTCAGGTTCACAGACAAAGACAGAGGGACTTTGAACGACAAAAACAAACTGCGAGAAAAATAATGGCATCAGCATATAAAGGTAAGTTAAGTTAAATAACCTAATGTGATACAGCTAGTTAATACCATACTGAGAAACTGATCATATACTGTGCTTTTTGATGCTGGTAGTTGACAGCACTAATAGTAAATCAGAAAGTATAGTGAAGATAATCTTCATTAGTATTTAGTCGCCATGTTACACCCTACACCCTTATATAAAATATATCTGAATACAAGTACAGTGTATCATGATTAAAATACAGGATTATGTTATAAAAATGGTGAGGTTATGTCATCTGTCTACTATGTCAAGTTTGAATCAGCATCCTTAAACAATAGAAATGTGACATAGCCTGTTGCTCAAAAAGTTTTTGTACCGTCATTCACAATGGTTGTATTCATACATCAGTTCTGACAGTCAACTAACCTGAATAGCTAAAAAAAAATCATCAATATTAAATGTATTCAGAACTGACACTGTTGATATTTCTGGTGTTTACAGGGATTCAGTAACTCAACTGTAGGTGCTGTTCATCCATGCAACCACTAGATGACCACAACATACGCTGTGTTGTGTTTGAGCAATGAAGCAATACAGATAAAGGGATAGTTCACCCAAAAATGTAAATTACCCCATGATTTACTCACCCTCAAGTCATCCTAGGTGTAGATGAGATTCTTCTTTCAGACGAATACAGTCGGAGTTATATTAATAAATGTCCTGGCTAATCAAAGCTTTATAATAGCAGTGAATGGTAACTTAGATTTTAAAGCTCATAAAAGTGCATCCATCCATCATAAAAGTAATCCACACGGCTCTGGGGGGTTAATAAAGGCCTTCTGAAGCGAAGCCATGGGTTTTTGTAAGAGAAATGTTCATATTTTTAACTTTATAAACTGTAATCACTGGCTTCAGCTAACGGCCATACACGCGTTCACGAGAGAGTTGAGTTCCAGCGGAGGGGTGACCTCTGACCCAACGTATGATGAAGGCATAGTGTAAGCTCAGATGAGAAATGACGAACACAGAAGCGCTGAAGATAGAGCAAAACAAAACACTGATCACGAATTAGAAGTCTAAAACAAGAATTTTTAAAGAAAAATGTTGGAGGAAGAGGAGCTACATCTTACGTCGGGTCAGAGGTCACCCTTCCACCGGAACTCGAAAATCTCCAGTGATTACAGTTTATAAAGTTATAAATATGGATATTTTTCTTTAAAAAATGCATCGCTTCACTTCAGAAGGCCTTTATTAATCCCCTGGAGCCATGTGGAGCACTTTTATGATGGATGGATGCACTTTTTTGGGCTTCAAAATCTCAGGCTCTATTCACTGCCATTATAAAGCTTAGAAGAGATAATTTTTTTATATAACTCTGTGTTTGGCTGAAAGAAGAAAGTCCTATACACCTATGGCTTGAGGGTGAGTACATTTTTTGAAATTCCCTTTAATCGTATGTTGTGGCTATTGGAGTTTTTGGTGAGCTTGAATCAATAAAATAAACAGGATAATGCATAACATAAAAGTCAGTTAAAAGTAAAAACAGCACACCAAATAATAGCATACATTGGCATGATGTTAGTTTTAGTTTAGCCAGCTAGTTGGTTGGCTGGTTAGTTAGTTTTAACTAGTTAGTAAGTTATTTTTCATTTTTATATAGTTAGTTATCCAGTTACATTGTTTGTTGGTTGACTAGTTAACTGGTTTTAACTAGTCAAAAAGATAGTTATCTAGTTAGTTGCTAGTTAACTAGTAAGCTCATTTGTTTGTTGGCTAGTTAACTAGTTTTAAGTTAACTAGTAAGTTATCTAGTTAGTTGCTAGTTAACTAGTAAGCTTGTTTGTTTGTTGGCTAGTTAACTTACTCGTACTTGTTAACTTAAAACTAGTTAACTAGCCAACAAACAAACAAACAAGCTTACTAGTTAACTAGCAACTAACTAGATAACTTACTAGATAACTTAAAACTAGTTAACTAGCCAACAAACAAACTTGCTAGTAAACTAGCAACTAACTAGATAACTAGTTTTAAGTTAACTAGTAAGTTATCTAGTTAGTTGCTAGTTTACTAGTAAGTTTGTTTGTTTGTTGGCTAGTTAACTAGTTTTAAGTTAACTAGTAAGTTAACTTGTTAACTTAAAACTAGTTAACTAGTTAGTTGCTAGTTAACTAGTAAGCTTGTTTGTTGCAAGCAACTTGCTAACTAACTAACTTAACCAGTTTGTTTTAGCTAGTTAACAACTTAGTTAGCAAGTTAGTTGGCTAGTTACTAATTAGCTAGCTAGTTGGTTACTTGGATAGTTAACTAACTATCTAGCTAGTGTGGTATGGTGTTAGTTAAATAGTTAGATAGTTAGTTAAGTACTTAGTTAAATAGTTAACTATCTAGCTACATAGTTCGTTTTAGTCTAGCCAGCTAGTTCATTGGTTGGTCAGTTAACTGGCTAGTTAGTAGTTTTTAACTAGTTTGCGGTTTAGTTTTTAAATTAGTTGTTAGTTATTTTTAGTTTAACCATCCCTTCTGTGAACACTGATGCAGGTAAATGTTGTAAAGCACTGGATGGATAAACAATTTGCATTTGTGCTCAAGTTATACTGATACTGAGCACAGCAGGTCGACAAAATGTATACATTTACAAAAATAAATATCTCAGCATATGAGTGAATAAATGGGTATGGTAAAATAGCAAAAAATACATAGGGTATCACAGAAGCATTTATAAATCATCTAGAGCTATAGCTAATGACATGATCTGTTTGGCAGGTGATCCACATGATCTGAGGATTGTGCTGCTGGGAGTCTCTGGAGCTGGAAAGAGTTCAATAGGAAATGCAATACTGGGTCGAGAGACATTTAAAGAGAGCAGAACCAGAGACAGTGAGAAACAGAGAGGAAGAGTAGAAGACAGAAACATCTCCATCATCGACACTCCAGGATTCTTCAACACTCAACTGACTGATGAAGAGATGAAGAATGAAATGATAAAGAGTATGTACCTCTGTTATCCTGGTCCTCACTTGTTCCTGCTCATCATCAACCTGGAGAAGTTCAAAGAGGACGAGAGGAACATTGTGGAGCAAATTCTGGAGAACTTTGGAGCTCAAGCTTTGAAGTTCACAATTGTGCTTTTTATTGGACGAGAAAAAATACCAAATAGAAAATGGAAGATTTTTATGGATAGTAGAAAGTTTCAGAACCTCGTCAGTCACTGCAGAGGTAAATATCATGCGGTCAACAGTAAAAATGACATTATTCCAACTCACATCACAAAACTTCTAGAGAAGATTGATGAATTCATCCAACAGAATGATGGCCAGCATTATGACATTGACATTTACTTAAGAACTCCGATAAAGGGCAGAAAAGAAAAGATAAAACAAGAGAAAGAAACAAAAGTGCAAGAGACGAAACAAGAGCAGATAAAAATAATGCAGGAGACTCACGTTCACAGTGTAAAGGAAAAGAGCACACATGTGACTGAAAAGAAAGATTTTACTTCTCATGTGAAAGAAATTGAGAGAACTGAATTATATGAAGACAGATCAGTTCCACAAATAAACAACAATGATGAACAATCAGTAAAATCATTGAGAAACTCTTTTGAAAATATGAGAGAAACAAATACAGTCCAGAAACCAGAAAAATGCTGTAACACCAGCGGAACACAAAAATGGGACCAGAAGAAACAACAGACAGCAACAGAACAACATCCAACCCAAGCAGGTGAGAACTTCCCAGATAGCAAGCCACCATCGAACAACGTTAAAGGGTTAGTTCACCAAAAAAAAAAGACATTCTGTCATCAATTACTCATCCTTATGTCGTTCCAAACCCCTAAGACCTTCTCGTGTTATGCAGCACCCCAGATAGCAAGCCACCATCAAATCAACGTTAAATCAACGTTAATGTGTCAGTGTTAACTGCATTGAATCAACATCATGTTTGCACTCGCAATTAATGTTAATATCAATGGTAATGGCATTGAATCAATGTTACAACATCATGCTTGCACTCTCAGAAAATAAAACACAACAACTACAACTGACTTAAAGCCACACAGCCTGAAATCAGCTGAAGATAAAAGAAGACAATAAATCTGTCAAGATCTCAGCAGAAGCTCTTATTGAGAATTAACAGAGGGTTAGATGTTGATGTTTTAATGTTTGATCGCCATTATGGTGATCAGTGTTTCCTTTAGTTGGGCAGTTTGACTCTTTAGGGCTGTCTTTATATGTGAGTTTCTGGTCTTTGTAACAGTGTTTACCAAAACATTCATATGCTGTTTCTTGATGTCTGTGTCTAAAAATTGTTTTCCCATAATGTATTTTAAAAATCTGAATTTCTGATGTGGTACAAAAGTATTGTTGGTGAATATAATTTATTAATCACAAAAACACTTTTGGTCTGAGATAAGATTAGTGAATCTACTTTATGATGCTGAAAACTATATCACCTGATCATCTTTGTTTCTGGGTTTCTTTGCAACAAATTACGTGTTTTGGTAAACACTGTTACAAAGACCACAAACTCACATAAAAGCCAAGAATCAAACTGCCCAACTAAAGGAAATTAAAATGTAACATTGTTTCAGTGGTTGCTATCTCAGGTATTTGAGTACACTTTTCCCAAATATCATGACACCTTTCTTGAAAATTTCTTTTCTTATTTGTCTGCTCTATTTGGTGAGCGCACAGATCTCAGGATCGTGATGGTGGGTAAAACTGGAGTTGGAAAGAGCGCAACAGGAAACACCATCCTGGGACAAAAGAAGTTTAAAGAAGAATTTTCTTCTGAATCTGTGACTGAGAAATGCCAACAACATCAGCAGACGGTGGAAGGTCGAATCATCTCAGTGATCGACACTCCAGGACTGTGTGACACATCAATCAGTGAAGAACAACTGAAGGATGAATTAGTGAAGTGTGTGGAGATGTCTGTTCCTGGTCCTCATGTGTTTCTGCTGGTCATCAGACTGGACATGAGATTCACAGAGGAGGAGAAAAACACAATGAAATGGATTCAGGAGAACTTTGGAAAAGATGCTGCTCGTTACACCATCGTTCTGTTCACTAGAGGGGATCAGTTACCTAAACCTATAGATGAGTTTCTGACTGAAAACAAGCAGATTAATGAGCTAGTTAGTCAGTGTGACGGCAGTTATCATGTTTTAAATAACAAAGATAAAGAAAATCGATCACAGGTCACTGAACTGCTGGAGAAGATCGACCGAATGGTGATGGAGAACGGAGGAGAGCATTACACAAATGAGATGTACAAGGAAGCTCAGAGGAAAATAGAGGAAGAAGAGAAGAGGAAGAGAGAGGAAGAGGAGAGACTGAAGTTGGAAGAAGAAGAAAAGATCAGGGAGGTTGAAAGAATGAGGCTGTTGAATAATGCTAAAAGTGTGGCCTTAGTGGGAACAGGTGTGGTAGTGTGTGCAGGAGCAGCATTTGCTGGAGGAACACTAAGTCCAGCTTTAATCTCCGGAGCAGCAGTAGCTGGAAGTGCAGCACTGGCCTCTGCTGCTGATGGAGCCACACTATCTGAAGCTTTAATTGCAGGAGCAGTAGCTGCTGGAAATGCAGCACTGACCTCTGTTAATAGTGGAGCATCACTACCTGCAGCTTTAATTGGAGGGAGGAGCAAGAAATCATGTTAAACTTAAAGCAACTGTATGCTTGCTTTTAGGAAGTACAACATCACTGCACACCAAAAAACATTCTGTCATTACTCACCCTCATGTCGTTCCAAACCCATAAGACCTTCGTTCATCTTCGGAACACAAATAAAGATCTTTTTGATTGAATCTCCATTGACAGCTATGCAACTACCACTTTGACGCTTCAAAAAGTTCATAAAGTTCCATATGAACACAAAATTGAGCGGCTTATTCCAAATTTTCTGAAGAGTGAGAACCAATGAGGTTCATTCTCATGTTACGCAGCACGTTTGAGCTTCAGCGAGAACCAATGAGGTTCATTCTCGTGTTACGCAGCACGTTTGAGCTTCAGCGAGAACCAATGAGGTTCATTCTCGTGTTACGCAGCACGTTTGAGCTTCTGCAAGAACCAATGAGGTTCATTCTCGTGTTACGCAGCACGTTTGAGCTTCTGGAAGAACCAATGAGGTTCATTCTAGTGTTACGCAGCACGTTTGAGCTTCTGCAAGAACCAATGAGGTTCATTCTCGTGTAACGCAGCACGTTTGAGCTTCAGCGAGAACCAATGAGGTTAATTCTCGTGTTACGCAGCACGTTTGAGCTTCAGCAAGAACCAATGAGGTTCATTCTCGTGTTACGCAGCACGTTTGAGCTTCAGCGAGAACCAATGAGGTTCATTCTCGTGTTACGCAGCACGTTTGAGCTTCAGCAAGAACAAATGAGGTTCATTCTCGTGTTACGCAGCACGTTTGAGCTTCAGCAAGAACCAATGAGGTTCATTCTCGTGTTACGCAGCACGTTTGAGCTTCAGCAAGAACCAATGAGGTTAATTCTAGTGTTACGCAGCACGTTTGAGCTTCAGCAAGAACCAATGAGGTTAATTCTCGTGTTACGCAGCACGTTTGAGCTTCTGCAAGAACCAATGAGGTTCATTCTCGTGTTACGCAGCACTTTTGAGCTTCTGGAAGAACCAATGAGGTTCATTCTAGTGTTACGCAGCACGTTTGAGCTTCTGCAAGAACCAATGAGGTTCATTCTCGTGTAACGCAGCACGTTTGAGCTTCAGCGAGAACCAATGAGGTTAATTCTCGTGTTACGCAGCACGTTTGAGCTTCAGCGAGAACCAATGAGGTTAATTCTCGTGTTACGCAGCACGTTTGAGCTTCAGCGAGAACCAATGAGGTTCATTCTCGTGTTACGCAGCACGTTTGAGCTTCAGTGAGAACCAATGAGGTTCATTCTCGTGTTACGCAGCACGTTTGAGCTTCAGCAAGAACAAATGAGGTTCATTCTCGTGTTACGCAGCACGTTTGAGCTTCAGCAAGAACCAATGAGGTTCATTCTCGTGTTATGCAGCACGTTTGAGCTCCTGCAAGAACCAATGAGGTTCATTCTCATGTTACGCAGCACGTTTGAGCTTCAGCAAGAACCAATGAGGTTCATTCTCGTGTTATGCAGCACGTTTGAGCTTCAGTAAGAACCAATGAGGTTCATTCTAGTGTTACGCAGCACGTTTGAGCTTCTGTAAGAACCAATGAGGTTCATTCTCGTGTTACGCAGCACGTTTGAGCTTCAGCAAGAACCAATGAGGTTCATTCACATGTTACGCAGCACGTTTGAGCTTCAGCAAGAACCAATGAGGTTCATTCTCGTGTTACGCAGCACGTTTGAGCTTCAGCAAGAACCAATGAGGTTCATTCTCATGTTACGCAGCACGTTTGAGCTTCAGCAAGAACCAATGAGGTTCATTCTCGTGTTATGCAGCACGTTTGAGCTTCTGCAAGAACCAATGAGGTTCATTCTCGTGTTACGCTGCACGTTTGAGCTTCAGCAAGAACCAATGAGGTTCATTTTAGTGTTATGCAGCACGTTTGAGCTTCAGCAAGAACCAATGAGGTTCATTCTCATGTTACGCAGCACGTTTGAGCTTCAGCAAGAACCAATGAGGTTCATTCTCGTGTTATGCAGCACGTTTGAGCTTCTGCAAGAACCAATGAGGTTCATTCTCGTGTTACGCTGCACGTTTGAGCTTCAGCGAGAACCAATGAGGTTCATTCTAGTGTTACGCAGCACGTTTGAGCTTCAGCAAGAACCAATGAGGTTCATTCTCATGTTACGCAGCACGTTTGAGCTTCAGCAAGAACCAATGAGGTTCATTCTCATGTTACGCAGCACGTTTGAGCTTCTGCAAGAACCAATGAGGTTCATTCTCGTGTTACGCTGCACGTTTGAGCTTCAGCAAGAACCAATGAGGTTCATTCTCGTGTTACGCAGCACGTTTGAGCTTCAGCGAGAACCAATGAGGTTCATTCTAGTGTTACGCAGCACGTTTGAGCTTCAGCAAGAACCAATGAGGTTCATTCTCGTGTTACACAGCACGTTTGAGCTTCAGCAAGAACCAATGAGGTTCATTCTCGTGTTATGCAGCACGTTTGAGCTTCAGCAAGAACAAATGAGGTTCATTCTCGTGTTATGCAGCACGTTTGAGCTTCAGCAAGAACCAATGAGGTTCATTCTCGTGTTATGCAGCACGTTTGAGCTTCAGCAAGAACCAATGAGGTTCATTCTCGTGTTATGCAGCACGTTTGAGCTTCTGCAAGAACCAATGAGGTTCATTCTCGTGTTACGCTGCACGTTTGAGCTTCAGCGAGAACCAATGAGGTTCATTCTCGTGTTACGCAGCACGTTTGAGCTTCAGCAAGAATCAATGAGGTTCATTCTCGTGTTACGCATCACGTTTGAGCTTCAGCAAGAACCAATGAGGTTCATTCTCGTGTTACGCTGCACGTTTGAGCTTCAGCGAGAACCAATGAGGTTCATTCTCGTGTTACGCAGCATGTTTGAGCTTCAGCAAGAACCAATGAGGTTCATTGTCGTGTTACGCAGCACGCTTGAGCTTCAGCAAGAGGTTTGTTCTCGCACATCAAACAGATTCAGTTGAGCTTCTGTTTATATTCTGTTGCATTTATATAGCACTTTCATATGTACTACTGTACACCCAAAGCGCTTTACAATCACATCAGGATTTTCTCTTCAACCACCACCAGTGTGATGGCAGCCACAGTAGAACAGTGCAAGTGCGCTCACCACACACTAACTATAGGTGGAGAGGGGAGAGAGTGATAAAGCCAATTCAAGGTTTATGTTCACTGATCAATGTTAATAAAAGACTAAATTTAATCTGTTCATCATATAAAATGATTGAGAAAATATGGATTTGTTTTATGATCTCTTTATGAACTTTTTGAAAAGTCAAAGTGTCAGTTATGTAGCTATCAATGCAGAGTACAGAAAGCTCTCAGATTTAATCAAAAAGATTAATTTGTGTTCTGAAGATGAATGAAAGTCTTATAGGTTTGGAACAACAAGAGGGTGAGTAATTAATGACAGAATTTATTTTTGGGTGAATTTAACCCTTAAGCATTTCTGGTAGTGCCATTTTTATAATCCAAAACTGTCAAAACAAATTTAGTAGTGCACACTTTTTGAGTCATGACTTAAATGTCAATGACTTAACTATTTAGCTAGACGCGAATGATCAAAAAAATCTGTTCATCTACCAGAAATAAAATACATGCAATATCCTACAATTGTTTGTACTAAACATATCCAGCCACATTTAGTGCAGTTTCTGCGTCCAGTTGTCATTTTACTATCATTCATTAAGAGCAGCATTGGAATATAGACACCATGATAAGAAGTGTGAATTTACAACCTAAGACAAAATCTAGCATAAATGGTATCAGCAAAAAAATAAAAACAATTGCATCATGTTCCAGTATTACAGCGTTTACTCAATGTGGTGCACAATAGATTTTGAGACGCAATCACTTGTGCTTTGATAGTTTAAAAATGTGGCACTTTATTCTCTGCATGAAAATAATGTATTATTAATTATATTTTGAGTATTGTAATGTGATTAATGTGAGATTCTGCATACAGCATGTATTGTACGAAAGCATAAAATATAAGATGAATACCATTAACTATCTTGGTTAACTGAAAATTTTAATAAACGATGCCAATGGACGTTGTTGACTGTATTTTTGTATGAGGTAGTTTAGACACTTTTAGTTTCTCTTGTTCAGTTTCACATAGACAGACGAAGAGACTCTGAACCAATCAATAACTTTTTAATTAACTATACTTAATGTCTTAACTCAATTGTAAAAGTAATCTGTACTATTCACATACTATGTCTAAATTAAGATTAATTGATTGTCTTAAGTGCCATTTTGTCAAGCAAAAAAAAAACAACTCACCATTATGGTGATCAGTGTTCCCTTTCGTTGGGTATTTGGAACTTCATATTGTTGTAATTCTTTTTCTATTGATGCAGTGATAAAACAAGAAATCACAGATACTTGGTTTCAAAGGTTGAGAAATAATAAATAGGCTGCTTTTAAAAGTTGACTTAGCTTCTGACTGAATAATTAGCTATGCTTAATGATTTAGTCAGAAATTAGGTCTCTCTACAGTTCTTTTTTAGCTACTAAAACTCTTGTGTAAGTGAACTATACTAAGTAAGCATTTGTCAGCACAACATACTATTCCTATTTCACTTTACTTGTTTTTTAAGGCAATCGTTTGCATGTTTTATTTATTCATTTTTTTTGCTTAACAAAATGGCACTCAAACTAATCAATTAATCGTAACTTGGGTTTTCTGAGTAACCAAGACATGGTGTACATAGAACAGAATACTAGATTTTTAAGTTAAGACTTTAAAGAAAAGTTAATTAAAAAGTGTTAAAACAACTGTTGGCTTTTACAGTGCGCCTCGAGGTCAGAGAGCTGAGGTTTACTGCACTGTAAGGAATGTGACACAACCTGTTTCTCAAAGTTGTTTACCTTCATTCACAATGTTTGTATTCATACGTCAGTTCTCACAAAGTTAATTAACCTGAAAAGCTAAAACCAAACTTACTAAATTCTATTCAGATGTGATACATTGACACTCTTGTTTTTGGTGTTTACTGGCATGCGAGAATTGTTTACTCACCTTTTTGACATTTTCAAAAGCATAGAGAATAAAAATACTAATTAACTTTCAACTGAAAAATCATGTTCTTACAGCTGGTGAAGGTTTTGAAGGCCTCTTGAAAAGCCTGAAGGGCAATGAAAGGGACTGCTAAAGCAATTGATATACATTAATCAGAAAGAGTAATGGGACACAGGAGCTTGGTGGGTGTTTTAATGCTTTTGACCACCAGATGGCCACAAATTTACCACAGATAAATGCTTTTAATAATGATGTGATGCAGTTAAACTTCTGTTGTTACTAGAGTTGGTGCACTTTAATCAATTAAAGAAGCAGGATAATGCATATCATTTACACAACAATGTGAGCTAGGCATAGAAGTCTCTAAATTAAAAAAAATGTGCAGACTGTAGGAGACAAGGTTGATGCTTGTTATTTATTGTTAGTTAGTTTACTAGTTTATCTATAATTATTTCGAGATGCTGAGCACAACATGTTAACAAAAACATGAGTGAACAAGTGAAAGGTGAAATATAAGAATATCTGGGGCTGAAAAGTAGGCATGTTAGAATCAAAGCAGCATCTGTAAATCACCAAAAACTCACCAAGGTTGATGGCATGATCTGTTTGGCAGGTGATCCACATGATCTGAGGATTGTGCTGCTGGGAGTCTCTGGAGCTGGAAAGAGTTCAATAGGAAATGCAATACTGGGCCGAGAGGCGTTTAAAGAGAGCAGAACCAGAGAGAGTGAGATACAGATACCCCTTTTCCACCAAGGCAGTTTGAGTGCTGGTTCGGAGCCAGAGCCTAGTTTCAGATCGGTTCTTTATCTTTCGATACCCAAAGCACCAGCTCTGAACCAGGAAAAGTGGTTCTTAAGTAGCACCAAATCATTGCTGGTCTAGAAGTAAGAAACGCTTGTGTCAGCGGCTGGGGGCGGGGTTAAGACGAACACAAACTTGTGACCGCCATTTTTTAATTAGCAGCTAATCGAGCTAATTGCTGCTCGATTGTCTTTACAAATTACGGTGAGCTGCACGAATGTGTTGGATTCGCTGTGTTTTGATGCCGATGTAGGATCGTAAAGCCATGTGCATCAATAGTAACGCAACTTTTGCCATTGTTGATGGAAGGCTTGTTCGAGATGCATCGGTGCTTTGCAGACCGTTCGCCGTATAACATCAAAGTACAACGAGAGCATACGACTCCTTATGCTTTTGAATCGGTCTCTCGGTACTTTGATATCATACGCTGATCGGTCTGCGCAGCGCAGATGCATCTCGAACAAGCCTGGTGTGTTCGTGTTTCCCGCTGCCTCGCTAGTGTTGCTGAGAAAGACGAGACGTATATAGTGACATAAGCCCTGGCTCTGTGGTGGCTCTCTAGCCTGTGGAAAGGCAAACCAGTTCTTAGAAGGCTCGTCAGTCGAACCAACTCTGAACTGGCACCTGGTTCATTCTGGTGGAAAAGGGGTAAGAGAGGAAGAGTAGACGATAGAAACATCTCCATCACTCAACTGACTGATGAAGAGATGAAGAATGAAATGATAAAGAGTCTATACCTCTGTTATCCTGGTGTTCCTGCTCATTGTCAACCTGGAGACCTTCAAAGAGGATGAGAGGAACATAGTGGAAAAGATTCTGGAGATCTTTGTAGCTCAAGCTATGAGGTTCACAATGGTGCTGTTTACTGGAAGAGAAAAAATGTCAAACAGAGAATGGGTGACCTTTAAATTTAGTAGAACATTTCTGGATCTAGTCAACCACTGCAGGAATAATAACCATGTGATCAACAGTAAAACCGTGATTGATCCAACTAACATCACAGAGCTTCTAGACAAGATTAATGAAATCAAACAGAATAATGGCAAGCAGTGCGAAATTTACTTTAAGTATCCAATAAAGAGCAGAAAAGAAAAGAAAAAAAAGAGGAAGAAAAGGACAGAAAGAAAGAGCAAGAGAAACAGCAAATAAAAATAGTCCAGGAAATAATCAAACTGCATACATTAAAGGAAAGGGACACAACAAGTGTTATGACTAAAAATAAAGATTTTATTTCTCATGAGACAAAAAAAACTGAGAGAACTGAGTTCCACAAGAAAACAAGAATGATGAGGTGGTGGTCAAACAATCAGTAAAATCACTGAGAAGCTCATTCAAAAAAACAGGAGAAAATACAGGCCAGGAACCAGAAAAATGCTGGAAAATGAGTGGAACAGGAAATTTGGTCCAGAAGAAACAACAGACAGCGACAGAGCAACAATCAACCCCTACATGTGAGAACTTGCATTTTATTACACTTTTCACAAAAATCATGACACATTTCTTGAAATATAATTTTTTTATCTTATTTTTTTGGCTCTAAAGCTGTCTGGGCCTCAGTCTCAGAGTCCATAAAGCACAGACACAATAAACCCGGTGAGCGCACAGATCTCAGGATCGTGATGGTGGGTAAAACTGGAGCTGGAAACACCATCCTTAGACGAAAGGAGTTTAAAGAAGAATTATCTACTGAATCTGTGACTGAGAAATGCCAACAACATCAGCAGACGGTGGAAGGTCGAATCATCTCAGTGATCGACACTCCAGGACGGTTTGACACAAAAATCAGTGAAGAACAACTGAAGGATGAGATTGAGAAGTGTGTCCACATGTCTATTCCTGGTCCTCATGTGTTTCTTCTGGTCATCAGACTGGACGTGAAATACACTGATAAGGAGAAAAACACTGTGAAGTTCTGTTCAGTAGAGGAGATCAGTTCAAAACATATATAGAGGAGTTTCTGGCAGATAATAAGCAGATTAATGAGCTAGTCAAACAGTGTAAAGGTGGTTATCATGTGTTCAATAACACAGATGAAGTCAATCGATCATCAATCGATCAATGTTTCTCCATATAATCGAACATATGATGATTAGATAAAATATAAATCATATATTATGTTATGTTAAAATCTGTAAATATGGCACACCAAAAGTGACTAAAATTTTATTGTATTATGTTGAGAATCGATGGGAATGCAAGTAAGTAAGCTGTGGATTATCCCACTTATACCTGAATCATTTTCACTTAAAGCTGTTATGGATGTTTGCAGGGCAATATTTGGGTAAAATTGAGAGTTAATTACATCAGTTATGGCTCGTTAGATCCAGCATTCTGCCCGCTTTGAATCAGACACAGAGATAAAATAGTGATAAAAATGTATTTGAATGAATATTCCAACAGTGATTCTAACGAACTCTTTTTATTTAACTTTACTTAATGTCTTAACTTAATTGTAAAAATCTAGTAATCTATACTATTCACATACTATGCCTTGTTTACTCAGAAAACCCAAGTTAAGATTAATTGATTGGTGGCCATTTTGTCAAGCAAAAAAAACGTCTCGGTTACGTATGTAACCCTCGTTCCCTGAAGGAGGGAACGGAGACGTACGTCGGAACTGACCGACGAATTGGGATCTGTTTTCAGAGACCAATCTACTTCGAGTGATTAAAAACGAGCCAATGGACATTGGCATGCGGTTCACGCATTCCACGCACCGCCCCGCAGCGCGGGTATAAATACGGAAGTGGAACACCGCATCATTGCTTTTCAACTGAGGAGCCGAGATAGGTGACTCGGCCTTCAGCTGAAGCACAGCACCTGGCGACGGGACGTACGTCTCCGTTCCCTCCTTCAGGGAACGAGGGTTACATACGTAACCGAGACGTTCCCTTTCAGTCGGTCACGTTCGACGTACGTCGGAACTGACCGACGAATTGGGATCCCTACTAACACGCCAGAGATGCTGGCCCTTCCAGCGCCCTGACCGAGCTCGCTGGACCACACCTAGGTTGGTGCGGAAGTCAGGGCTCCAGTCAGGGAGGCCAGTCACTGCTGTTCCTGCAAGACCCACTCAGCGTGACTATTGGATAACGCTGGGAAAGCGTGCCCGTCTCAGGAGATGGTACGCTGCGGAGCCACGTCCTTCAGTGGAAGGAGAGGTGGAATTACTCATAAGGACTAACCTAGCAGGGTAGTGCTACCTATGGCAGTCTCTGGGGTGGATCCAACCTGGTCCCAGGGGGGAAAGAACACCACCAGAGACGACAGAGCGGGCTCTGTCAAGGGAAAGACACGGGGCTAGCCGAGTAGGGTAGCTGGTACCGTGGAGAATACACATATGGGGTTGCCGTTAGGGAACCGCTACATATGGAACCCAGCCTAACACACACGTTCCACAAGCATACGGGTGTAGGCCTGATGTCAGACGGCCGCAACGTCTGACACCGAAGGGGTGACGGAGGAGCTCGACAGGGTTAGCCGTTTCCGGGGAACACAACTGGAGACAATAGACGCACGTATCCGGCCCGGAGGCGGGAGTGGCGTATGCAAGCCGACACTAGAACGGGTACTTAGCGCTACTGGCCACTGGGGGCGAGGACGCGGGAAGATACCGGCTCTACACGGAGGCTATAAAATCTAGCGAACGTGTTAGGTGTCGCCCAGCCCGCAGCTCTACATATGTCTGTCAGCGAGGCGCCTTGAGCCAGCGCCCAGGAGGAGGCTACACTCCTAGTGGAGTGAGCTCGCACCCCGAGCGGGCAAGGCACGTCTTGGGACTGGTAAGCCAAGACGATAGCATCCACTATCCAGTGGGCTAACCTCTGCTTGGAGACAGCCTTTCCCTTCTGCTGGCCTCCGTAACAGACGAAGAGCTGTTCTGAGGTTCTAAAGCTTTGAGTTCGGTCCACGTAGGCGCGAAGAGCGCGGACGGGACAGAGCAAAGCTAGGGCTGGGTCTGCCTCCTCCGAAGGCAGCGCTTGCAGGTTCACCACCTGGTCCCGGAAGGGAGTGGTGGGAACCTTGGGCACATATCCAGGCCGGGGTCTCAGGACAACGTGAGAGTTGGCCGGCCCGAATTCTAGGCACGATTCGTTGACCGAAAGTGCATGCAGGTCCCCTACCCTCTTGATTGAGGCCAATGCAATCAGGAGCACTGTCTTCATGGACAGGATGTTTAGCTCGACTGACTGTAAAGGCTCGAAGGGAGGGCCCTGGAGCGCTCTGAGCACCAGGGCTAGGTCCCAAGAGGGTACCGAGGTTGGCCGAGGAGGATTTAGTCTCCTCGCACCTCTGAGGAACCTGACGATTAAGTCGTGCTTACCTAAGGACTTACCTTCAACTACATCGTGATACGCCGCTATTGCGGCGACGTACACTTTGAGGGTGGAGGGAGACAGCCTTCTCTCCAACCCATCTTGTAGGAAAGAAAGCACGACATTAATCGAACACCTTCGGGGGTCTTCCCGGCGGGAAGAACACCATTCAACGAACAGGTTCCACTTCAGCGCATAGAGGTGCCTTGTAGAGGGGGCTCTAGCTGAAGCGATGGTGTCTGCCACTGCCTGTGGCAGACCACCTAGAACCTCCGCGTCCCGTCCAGGGACCAGACATGGAGTCTCCAGAGGTCTGGACGCGGGTGCCATAGAGTGCCCCGCCCCTGAGAAAGCAGGTCCTTCCTCAGGGGGATCGGCCAGGGAGGGGCTGTCGTGAGGAGTGAGAGTTCGGAGAACCAGGTCCGGTTGGGCCAGTAGGGCGCAACTAACAAGACCTGCTCCTCGTCCTCCCTGACCTTGCACAGTGTCTGTGCGAGAAGGCTCACTGGGGGAAACGCATACTTGCGTAGGTCCCGGGGCCAGCTGTGCGCCAGTGCATCTGTACCGAGGGTGCCCCCGGACAGGGAGTAATACAACTGGCAATGGGTCGAGTCCGGAGAGGCGAACAGGTCTACCTGCGCGGCTCCGAAGAGGTCCCATATCAGCTGGACGCTCCGGGGGTGGAGTCGCCACTCTCCCGGAGGTGTCGGCTGACGAGAGAGCTCGTCGGCTGTCTGGTTCAGCGCACCTGGGATGTGAATGGCCCGAAGCGACCTCAGACGCTTCTGACTCCACAGGAGGAGATGGCGGGCGAGCCGGAGCATGCAACGGGAGCGTAGACCACCCTGACGGTTGATGTACGCAACGGCCGCAGTGCTGTCCGTACGGACCAGAACGTGTTTTCCCTGTAGCGGCTTTTTGAAGCGGCCCAGGGCGAGACGTACTGCCAGAAGCTCTAGGCAATTGATATGCCAACGCAGTTGGGGCCCCGTCCACAGACCCGCAACTGAGTGCCCGTTGTACGTGGCCCCCCAACCCGTGGAAGAGGCATCCGTGAAGACCACAGCATGCCTGGACACCTGTTCTAGGGACACTCCGGCCCGTAGAAAGGCAGGGTCCGCCCACGGATTGAAGGTTTGGCGACAGTAAGGAGTAACTGAGACCCGGTACTGGCCGCGCTGCCACGCCCATCTCGGGACTCGGTCGTGAAGCCAGCATTGAAGCGGTCTCATATGAAGCAATCCGAGCGGCGTTACCGCGGCTGCAGATGCCATATGCCCCAGGAGCCTCTGAAAGAATTTCAGTGGGACCGCTGTCCTGCCTTTGAACGTATTCAAGCAGTTCAACACTGACCGGACTCGCTCCTCTGTGAGGCGCGCAGTCCGGTTGACCGAGTCCAGCTCCATACCGAGATAAGAGATCCTCTGTGTGGGACAGAGTTTGCTCTTCTCTCGGTTGACCCGAAGGCCCAACAGGCTGAGGTGACGTAGCACCAGGTCCCTGTGTTCGCACAACTGCTCCCGGGACTGGGCCAGTATGAGCCAGTCGTCGAGATAGTTGAGAATACGAACGCCGCGTTCTCTGAGCGGAACAATGGCTGCCTCTGCGACTTTCGTGAAGACGCGAGGCGACAGGGACAGCCCGAAGGGCAGGACTTTGTACTGAAATGCCCTCCCCTCGAACGCAAAGCGAAGGAACGGTCTGTGTCGAGGGAGAATGGAGACATGAAAGTACGCGTCCTTCAGGTCGATCGCTGCGAACCAATCCTGGGGACGGATGCATTCGAAAATGCGTTTCTGCGTTAGCATTCTGAATGGGAGCTTGTGCAGGGCCCGATTCAGGACACGCAGGTCCAAGATTGGTCTTAACCCACCCCCTTTCTTGGGCACAATGAAGTAGGGGCTGTAGGACCCCGACCTCATATCGGCTGGAGAAACCGGCTCGATCGCGTCCTTCGCCAGCAGGACATCGGTCTCTGACCGCAAGACATGGGCATCGCTGCTCCATACGGTGGTGAAGAGGATGCCCCTGTACTTGGGAGGCCGGCAAGCGAACTGAATCGCGTAGCCGAGTCTGATGGTACGGATGAGCCAGCGAGACGGTCTGGGGGACCTAGCCAGGCCCCCAGAGACCGAACAAGCGGGACCAACGGCACCACAGACGTACCCGGGGTGGGGCAGCGAGGTGGAGTACGCAGACCCGACTCGGGAGGCCCGGAGGCGGCCCGGAGTGTTGCCCGAGTGCTCCAGGGTGGGGCAGAGTGTGGGTGAGAAGGCCCGAGGGCGTTCTCGGTGCCCACACTGCTGCCCCCTGGCGAGGGGGAGAGGAGAGGAAAGGAGCGACAAGGCCCGGGGGCGTCGCACACTGCCAACCTGGCCCTCTCGGGGCCCAGGAAGGGAAGAAACTGCTCTGAGAATGTGGGTACCGCTGGACTCCGGAGAGCCAGCAGCAGGACCGAAACCAAGGGAGGGGTGTGGACACCGTCTCCCAAAGAGCAGATCCCCTTTTCACTGGGCTGCCCGTTTCAGGGCCGCTTGCCCTTGCGCTTGCCAGCGGACTTCGCGGGACCCTGAACGGGTTGGGCGCCTCCCTTGCGCCCGGCCTGCTGCTTGGCTTAGCAGGGGCAGAGGCAGACGCAGGGGGACGCCCTCGGCGACAAGCAGGCGGAGGCGCTGCTTTTTTAAAAAAAAAAAAAAAAAAATTTTTTAAATTTATTTATTTATTTATTTTATTTTTTTTAAAGCACCTCCGTCCGCCTCTGGGCCACCAAGAACTGCTGGGCGAAGTTCTCGATGGCGTCGCCGAAGAGGCCAGCCTGACAGACAGGGGCGTTGAGGAACCGCACTTAGTCGGGCTCACGCATATCTGCCAGGTTTAGCCCCAGGTGACATTCCTGGACCACTAGTGTGGACATCGCCTGACCCAGGGAGCGTGCAGTGACTTTCGTCACCCAGAGAGCGAGGTCCATCACCACACGCAGTTCCTGCATAACCCCTGGGCCGGGACTACCCTCGTGCATGCAGGACAGAGGGTAGTGAGAGAGGGAAAAAATTTATACAGTTTATGGCCCTTTTGGTGTTCCATATTTTGACACCAAATAGTTCCACACTGCTAAACTTTTCCGATGCACATCTGGGAAAAAGAAGGCACAGGGGAAGGCAAGGCGATTTACGCGTTGCACTACGCCTCAGCCGCCCAGGAAAGCATGGCTGTCAACTCTGAATCTGATTCAGCACGAGCACACACTATTATAGTGTGAGACTCAGCATTACCATTTCCAGCGCATAACAGCCCTCTCACCGATGCAGCAATTGACATCTGTCCTCTGCCAGAGCCCCAAACGAAACGCTGGCCCCCCCTTTTTTTTTTTTTTTTTTTTTTTTTTTTAGGACCAGCAATCCCATCTGTAAGCTACCAGCAGGCATGTGAGACAGTGAGCGTGGCCGTCAGACGGCACACGACGCGCTGAACATTCAAGCCCCTATGAAAAAAGGCAAGATGAACAACACGCCGACGTGGCCATGTTCTCATGAGAGAACATGAACCACCCACGACAAAGTCTCAGCACGCACGTGATGCGATAGAGGAGTGGGGGCCCGAGGAGATGTACCCGGCGGGGAAGCCCCACTGTAATCCTCAGGTCACCAAGGCTTATTAGCCGAAGTAGCCCTTTTCTGGTGCACCAGAAAATAAACTAGATCGGGGAATAGGCGAAGGGACTCAACCCCGTTTGAGGTTTCATAGTCTTGACCGCGCATCTAGAGCGCCGAGTGACGCGCTGGGTTGCCGTGACAACCCCCGCTGTCAGCAGGCGCTCGACGGCACACGGCGCGCTGAACGCTCACGCCATTACGAGAAAGGTGAGACGAACAACGCGCCGACGTGATCACGTTCTCCTGAGAGAACATGAAATCACCCACGAACGCAATCACACATGTTTATATGCGAGAGAGATCGTGGCCGTCAAATGAGGACAGGAAACAACCGCATCCAGAAACACACGGTTTGAATGACATCTTGAAAAAGATGCAGGGTCAAACCGTGTTGCTCTTTTAGAAGGAAATGCTCTTTTAGAAGTGCTGAAGCACTCAGGGAGATGGCCGCGGCTCACAGCAGTCCGATTGCAAGCCTGCGTGTGAGCACTCAAAGAACGGTAACGCCCAGCCAACCAACACAGGAACAAGTGTATGTTGCAGCGGCCACTCGCTGACTCGCGCCGTCACACCAGCACCCAGGTAAGAGAGCGATCCTCCTCGAGACTCGTCTAAACACTCTTCGTAGAAACAGCTTGATACAGCAAACCGTTCGGCTCCGAAGTTAAAAGCAATGATGCGGTGTTCCACTTCCGTATTTATACCCGCGCTGCGGGGCGGTGCGTGGAATGCGTGAACCGCATGCCAATGTCCATTGGCTCGTTTTTAATCACTCGAAGTAGATTGGTCTCTGAAAACAGATCCCAATTCGTCGGTCAGTTCCGACGTACGTCGAACGTGACCGACTGAAAGGGAACTAACAATTCTGGTCAATTCTCAACGGACTTTTCACTCATGTCCTCCACTTCTGCAGTTATCTTTCTCTAGTTGCATTCACTCATTTCCACCACACCTTGTGAAACATTTAACTGGGTTGATACCGCGTGATCTCATGTGTTGACTGGGATGTCACTTGTGTGTGTTTAAGCGCTATAAGAATGTTAAGTTTAGGTCAAATGGCTTAGATGATTGGCTGGAACAGAATAACAGTTTTATGACTGTCTATATTAATATTTTTAAGTTTGAAAACTAAATGGTGTTGCACAACACTATGACAATCCTTTAAACTAGGGTTTGTCAAATCCTGACTCTGTAAACTTGCTGTCCATCCTGCAGTTTGATATATAACAGTGCTTTAAAAACAGAAATACATTTAAGTATTTTGGATATTAACACCGCTCAGTGTTCATATGGGAACCACCAGCAGGGTGTTAAAGCAACACTGAAGCTGTGTTAGAGTTAATTAGATACTTAAGTGATGATTGTTTGATTATTGAAGACACCTGATGATAATGAGCAGAATCACTGAAGGAAAGAGAAACACAAGAACTACAACTGACTTCAGACACAGCTTTAGATGAAATCAACAGAAAAGACATTAAATCTCTCTTATTACAAACCAGACTGACTTTATTTCTGTCAGACGACTTCAGAAGCTCTTATTGAGAATTCACAGGTTTAGATGATTTATTGAAAATATTTGGTCACCATTATGGTGATCAGTGTTTGCTTTATTTGAATCTTACTAGTTTGTAATAACGTTTACCAAATCACATATTTTGTTGTCAAAGAAAGCCAGAAAAAAATCTGATAATTCACTAATCTTATCACTGACCAAAAGTAGTTATTTGTTACAATTAACAAGACTTTTATGCCACAAAGCAGATATTCTAAATTTAAATTTGCAATTATGGTGAAAGTTTGTTTTGGACACACACAGACATCAAGAATCAGCATATGAATCTCAACAATGGTGACATGCTTCATGCCACAATGCATGCTGGGAGTCACCATAGTATATAACTCATGACTCCTAGCACGCATTGCATCATGAAATAGCCAACACACCAATAACACAATGAAAACATTAATATAAAATGTAAATTAGGTATTGATAAATAAATATAAATAATGGTGTTGAATTTGCACCACACAAAATGAGAATATTAAACTGGTTCAATACAGGCCAATGGATATTTGTGTTTCCATCTACTCTCGGTGCAAAAACAAAGAGATGAGTGCCACCCAGTGGACAGACATGCACAAACCATTGAGAGGAGAAATGGGCAATTTCGTCAGAGCAGCTGTCAGTTCAAATCAATATATTTTATTGTTGTCATGGCTGCGAGTGCAGTGAAGAGGCGAGGATTATTAAATGATAAAATAAAACAAATACAAACAAAAAAGGATATTAAATAGGGGACAAACAAGGCAGGTAATGGGGAAGAACAGGTGGGGCAAATTAACCAATAATCAGATAACAAGAGGGGTGGGGTCAAGACAGAAGACAGGAACGCACATGACACAGAAATGAACCAAAACACCACATGTGCTAAACAAGACAAGACAGACATGTGACATTACCCACAGTTCAGGAGGCCAAGGTGGTGCACACAGTTCAGGTGGCCAGGGTGGCACACACAGTTCTGGAGTCCAGAGCGGCGCACACCGTTCAGGAAGCGGAGTCCTCTCTAGAGTCCTAACGGGAAGCAGAGTTCTCTCTGGACTGGAAACAGGAAGCAGAGTCCTCTCTGGGCGGCGCAGGCAAGGCAAGACACCTGGGCGGCGCATCTGGGACAGCAGCAACCTCTGGGACTGTCTCTGGGCTTGGGACCACCGGACTCAGGACCACCAGACTCAGGACCACCAGACCTGGGACCTCCAGACTCGGGACCACCGGAGTCAGATCCTCAGCAGAGGTCTCCGACGAAGTGGGCCCCTTCTTCCTCCTTCTCCGTTTCTGGGTCATCAGAGGGCTAGGGCCTCCACTGACTGCAGATGGCACGTAACAGTCAGTGGGCTGGGATTCTGCTGTTTTGGCTCTCCAAGATGGCGGATGTGCCAGACAAAGTCCCAGAATTCCAGATTCCCCAGCTTCTCCATCTCCCCCGGACTGAGAGGCATGTTTAGACAGATGTTGAACACCTCCTTAATCTCTGTCTCCGTGTTGACCATGTGATCCACCTCGATGAGGAACCTACAGGCAAAGTCCCTCACGTCAGCTCCCTGCTGACGGATGTAATGGGAGTTCACATATCTGGCTAGTCGAAGATAGTTTGAGGGTTCAGTGGGGGAGCTGGAAAAAGGAAGATGCACATCTTCTGCTGAATCCTCTATATGGCTTGTTCGTTCTGTCACAGCTGCGAGTGCAGTAAAGAGGCAAGGACTCAAATGCAAAAAAAAGGTGGTCTTTATTAAATGATAAAATAAAATAAACACAAACAAAATGCCCACGAATGGGAAAACTAAACAAACTGAAATACATACAAGGAATCAAGACAGAAAGACATACCAAATAATAACAAACCAGCACAGGACTGAAGAAACAAGGATATTAAATAGGGGACAAACAAGGCAGGTAATGGGGAAGAACAGGTGGGGCAAATTAACCAATAATCAGATAACAAGAGGGGTGGGGTCAAGACAGAAGACAGGAACGCACATGACACAGAAATGAACCAAAACACCACATGTGCTAAACAAGACAAGACAGACATGTGACAATTGTATCTTTTCCTTTCGTTATTTCCTGTTCTTTTTATACAACATTCTGTTTATCATAAAAAAAATCTGACATATGTTTACATATCTTGAACAGTTGAGTGCCTATGTGTCCAGACATGTACTTTGCATGCATGTTTACTTATTTATTTTATAATAACCTACAAATAAAAATATTTTCTAATAGTTATTTTTAGGCTTTATTTTTACAACCTAGAAATTTTACAGAAACCATTCTCTTCAGGTAATTTGAAGAAAGCAAGTGATATTTTTGCAGGTTTTTAAAATCACAATACGATCAATAACCATATCATT
>CM077195.1:43670397-43807897 GCA_039654625.1 Rhinogobio ventralis
TTGAATGTGGTAAATCATGCTAGAATGTGGTAAATCATGCTAGAATTGTGGTAAATCTTGAATGTGGTAAATCATACAAGAATCGTGGTAAATCTTGAATGTGGTAAATCATACTAGAATCGTGGTAAATCTTGATGTGGTAAATCATGCTAGAATGTGGTAAATCTTGAATGTGGTAAATCATGCTAGAATGTGGTAAATCATGCTAGAATTGTGGTAAATCTTGAATGTGGTAAACTCATGCTAGAATCGTGGTAAATCTTGAATGTGGTAAATCATACTAGAATCGTGGTAATCTTGAATGTGGTAAATCATACTAGAAATGTGTAAATCTTGAATGTGGTAAATCATGCTAGAATGTGGTAAATCTTGAATGTGGTAAATCATGCTAGAATGTGGTAAATCTTGAATGTGGTAAGTCATGCTAGAATCGTGGTAAATCTTGAATGTGGTAAATCATGCTAGAATGTGGTAAATCTTGAATGTGGTAAGTCATGCTAGAATCGTGGTAAATCTTGAATGTGGTAAATCATACTAGAATCGTGGTAAATCTTGAATGTGGTAAATCATACTAGAATCGTGGTAAATCTTGAATGTGGTAAATCATACTAGAATTGTGGTAAATCTAGAATGTGGTAAATCTTGAATGTGGTAAATCATGCTAGAATGTGGTAAATCTTGAATGTGGTAAATCATACTAGAATCGTGGTAAATCTTGAATGTGGTAAATCATGCTAGAATTGTGGTAAATCATGCTAGAATTGTGGTAAATCTTGAATGTGGTAAATCTTGAATGTGGTAAATCATACTAGAATCGTGGTAAATCTTGAATGTGGTAAAATCATACTAGAATCGTGGTAAATCTTGAATGTGGTAAATCATACTAGAATCGTGGTAAATCTTGAATGTGGTAAATCTTGAATGTGGTAAATCATACTAGAATTGTGGTAAATCTTGAATGTGGTAAATCATACTAGAATCGTGGTAAATCTTGAATGTGGTAAATCATGCTAGAATGTGGTAAATCTTGAATGTGGTAAATCATGCTAGAATGTGGTAAATCTTGAATGTGGTAAATCATGCTAGAATGTGGTAAATCTTGAATGTGGTAAATCATACTAGAATCGTGGTAAATCTTGAATGTGGTAAATCATGCTAGAATGTGGTAAATCTTGAATGTGGTAAATCATACTAGAATCGTGGTAAATCTTGAATGTGGTAAATCATGCTAGAATTGTGGTAAATCTTGAATGTGGTAAATCATGCTAGAATCGTGGTAAATCTTGAATGTGGTAAATCATGCTAGAATTGTGGTAAATCTTGAATGTGGTAAATCTTGAATGTGGTAAATCATGCTAGAATCGTGGTAAATCTTGAATGTGGTAAATCATGCTAGAATGTGGTAAATCTTGAATGTGGTAAGTCATGCTAGAATCGTGGTAAATCTTGAATGGTGTAAATCATACTAGAATCGTGGTAAATCTTGAATGTGGTAAATCATACTAGAATTGTGGTAAATCTTGAATGTGGTAAATCATGCTAGAATGTGGTAAATCTTAAATGTGGTAAATCTTGAATGTGGTAACTTGAATGTGGTAAATCATACTAGAATCGTGGTAAATCTTGAATGTGGTAAATCATGCTAGAATGTGGTAAATCGTGAATGTGGTAAATCATACTAGAATCGTGGTAAATCTTGAATGTGGTAAATCTTGAATGTGGTAAATTATACTAGAATGTGGTAAATCTTGAATGTGGTAAATCATACTAGAATGTGGTAAATCTTGAATGTGGTAAATCATGCTAGAATGTGGTAAATCTTGAATGTGGTAAATCATGCTAGAATGTGGTAAATCTTGAATGTGGTAAATCATGCTAGAATTGTGGTAAATCTTGAATGTGGTAAATCATACTAGAATCGTGGTAAATCTTGAATGTGGTAAATCATGCTAGAATGTGGTAAATCTTGAATGTGGTAAATCATGCTAGAATGTGGTAAATCTTGAATGTGGTAAATCATGCTAGAATGTGGTAAATCTTGAATGTGGTAAATCATACTAGAATCGTGGTAAATCTTGAATGTGGTAAATCATGCTAGAATTGTGGTAAATCATGCTAGAATTGTGGTAAATCTTGAATGCGGTAAATCATACTAGAATTGTGGTAAATCTTGAATGTGGTAAATCATGCTAGAATTGTGGTAAATCATGCTAGAATCGTGGTAAATCTTGAATGTGGTAAATCTTGAATGTGGTAAATCATACTAGAATTGTGGTAAATCTTGAATGTGGTAAATCATACTAGAATTGTGGTAAATCTTGAATGTGGTAAATCATACTAGAATGTGGTAAATCTTGAATGTGGTAAATCATACTAGAATGTGGTAAATCTTGAATGTGGTAAATCATGCTAGAATGTGGTAAATCTTGAATGTGGTAAATCATGCTAGAATGTGGTAAATCTTGAATGTGGTAAATCATACTAGAATCGTGGTAAATCTTGAATGTGGTAAATCATGCTAGAATGTGGTAAATCTTGAATGTGGTAAATCATACTAGAATCGTGGTAAATCTTGAATGTGGTAAATCATGCTAGAATTGTGGTAAATCTTGAATGTGGTAAATCATGCTAGAATCGTGGTAAATCTTGAATGTGGTAAATCATGCTAGAATTGTGGTAAATCTTGAATGTGGTAAATCTTGAATGTGGTAAATCATGCTAGAATGTGGTAAATCTTGAATGTGGTAAATCATACTAGAATCGTGGTAAATCTTGAATGTGGTAAATCATGCTATAATTGTGGTAAATCTTGAATGTGGTAAATCATGCTAGAATCGTGGTAAATCTTGAATGTGGTAAATCTTGAATGTGGTAAATCTTGAATGTGGTAAATCATGCTAGAATTGTGGTAAATCTTGAATGTGGTAAATCTTGAATGTGGTAAATCATACTAGAATCGTGGTAAATCTTGAATGTGGTAAATCATACTAGAATCGTGGTAAATCTTGAATGTGGTAAATCATACTAGAATCGTGGTAAATCTTGAATGTGGTAAATCATACTAGAATCGTGGTAAATCTTGAATGTGGTAAATCATACTAGAATCGTGGTAAATCTTGAATGTGGTAAATCTTGAATGTGGTAAATCATGCTAGAATGTGGTAAATCTTGAATGTGGTAAATCATGCTAGAATGTGGTAAATCTTGAATGTGGTAAATCATGCTAGAATTGTGGTAAATCTTGAATGTGGTAAATCATACTAGAATCGTGGTAAATCTTGAATGTGGTAAATCATGCTAGAATGTGGTAAATCTTGAATGTGGTAAATCATGCTAGAATGTGGTAAATCTTGAATGTGGTAAATCATGCTAGAATGTGGTAAATCTTGAATGTGGTAAATCATACTAGAATCGTGGTAAATCTTGAATGTGGTAAATCATGCTAGAATTGTGGTAAATCATGCTAGAATTGTGGTAAATCTTGAATGTGGTAAATCTTGAATGTGGTAAATCATACTAGAATTGTGGTAAATCTTGAATGTGGTAAATCATGCTAGAATTGTGGTAAATCTTGAATGTGGTAAATCATACTAGAATCGTGGTAAATCTTGAATGTGGTAAATCATGCTAGAATGTGGTAAATCTTGAATGTGGTAAATCATACTAGAATCGTGGTAAATCTTGAATGTGGTAAATCATGCTAGAATTGTGGTAAATCTTGAATGTGGTAAATCTTGAATGTGGTAAATCATGCTAGAATGTGGTAAATCTTGAATGTGGTAAATCATGCTTGAATGTGGTAAATCTTGAATGTGGTAAATCATACTAGAATCGTGGTAAATCTTGAATGTGGTAAATCATGCTAGAATTGTGGTAAATCTTGAATGTGGTAAATCTTGAATGTGGTAAATCATACTAGAATCGTGGTAAATCTTGAATGTGGTAAATCATACTAGAATCGTGGTAAATCTTGAATGTGGTAAATCATACTAGAATCGTGGTAAATCTTGAATGTGGTAAATCTTGAATGTGGTAAATCATACTAGAATTGTGGTAAATCTTGAATGTGGTAAATCATACTAGAATCGTGGTAAATCTTGAATGTGGTAAATCATGCTAGAATGTGGTAAATCTTGAATGTGGTAAATCATGCTAGAATGTGGTAAATCTTGAATGTGGTAAATCTTGAATGTGGTAAATCTTGAATGTGGTAAATCATACTAGAATTGTGGTAAATCTTGAATGTGGTAAATCATACTAGAATCGTGGTAAATCTTGAATGTGGTAAATCATACTAGAATGTGGTAAATCTTGAATGTGGTAAATCATGCTAGAATGTGGTAAATCTTGAATGTGGTAAATCATGCTAGAATGTGGTAAATCTTGAATGTGGTAAATCATACTAGAATCGTGGTAAATCTTGAATGTGGTAAATCATGCTAGAATGTGGTAAATCTTGAATGTGGTAAATCATGCTAGAATGTGGTAAATCTTGAATGTGGTAAGTCATGCTAGAATCGTGGTAAATCTTGAATGTGGTAAATCATACTAGAATCGTGGTAAATCTTGAATGTGGTAAATCATACTAGAATGTGGTAAATCTTGAATGTGGTAAATCATGCTAGAATGTGGTAAATCTTGAATGTGGTAAATCATGCTAGAATGTGGTAAATCTTGAATGTGGTAAATCATGCTAGAATTGTGGTAAATCTTGAATGTGGTAAATCATACTAGAATCGTGGTAAATCTTGAATGTGGTAAATCATGCTAGAATGTGGTAAATCTTGAATGTGGTAAATCATGCTAGAATGTGGTAAATCTTGAATGTGGTAAATCATGCTAGAATGTGGTAAATCTTGAATGTGGTAAATCATACTAGAATCGTGGTAAATCTTGAATGTGGTAAATCATGCTAGAATTGTGGTAAATCTTGAATGTGGTAAATCTTGAATGTGGTAAATCATACTAGAATCGTGGTAAATCTTGAATGTGGTAAATCATACTAGAATCGTGGTAAATCTTGAATGTGGTAAATCTTGAATGTGGTAAATCATACTAGAATTGTGGTAAATCTTGAATGTGGTAAATCATACTAGAATCGTGGTAAATCTTGAATGTGGTAAATCATACTAGAATGTGGTAAATCTTGAATGTGGTAAATCATGCTAGAATGTGGTAAATCTTGAATGTGGTAAATCATGCTAGAATGTGGTAAATCTTGAATGTGGTAAATCATACTAGAATCGTGGTAAATCTTGAATGTGGTAAATCATGCTAGAATGTGGTAAATCTTGAATGTGGTAAATCATACTAGAATCGTGGTAAATCTTGAATGTGGTAAATCATGCTAGAATTGTGGTAAATCTTGAATGTGGTAAATCATGCTAGAATCGTGGTAAATCTTGAATGTGGTAAATCTTGAATGTGGTAAATCATGCTAGAATTATGGTAAATCTTGAATGTGGTAAATCTTGAATGTGGTAAATCATGCTAGAATCGTGGTAAATCTTGAATGTGGTAAATCATGCTACAATGTGGTAAATCTTGAATGTGGTAAATCATGCTAGAATGTGGTAAATCTTGAATGTGGTAAATCATGCTAGAATGTGGTAAATCTTGAATGTGGTAAATCATGCTAGAATGTGGTAAATCATGCTAGAATTGTGGTAAATCTTGAATGTGGTAAATCATACAAGAATCGTGGTAAATCTTGAATGTGGTAAATCATACTAGAATCGTGGTAAATCTTGAATGTGGTAAATCATGCTAGAATGTGGTAAATCTTGAATGTGGTAAATCATGCTAGAATGTGGTAAATCATGCTAGAATTGTGGTAAATCTTGAATGTGGTAAATCATGCTAGAATCGTGGTAAATCTTGAATGTGGTAAATCATACTAGAATCGTGGTAAATCTTGAATGTGGTAAATCATACTAGAATGTGGTAAATCTTGAATGTGGTAAATCATGCTAGAATGTGGTAAATCTTGAATGTGGTAAATCATGCTAGAATGTGGTAAATCTTGAATGTGGTAAGTCATGCTAGAATCGTGGTAAATCTTGAATGTGGTAAATCATGCTAGAATGTGGTAAATCTTGAATGTGGTAAGTCATGCTAGAATCGTGGTAAATCTTGAATGTGGTAAATCATACTAGAATCGTGGTAAATCTTGAATGTGGTAAATCATACTAGAATCGTGGTAAATCTTGAATGTGGTAAATCATACTAGAATTGTGGTAAATCTAGAATGTGGTAAATCATGCTAGAATGTGGTAAATCTTGAATGTGGTAAATCATACTAGAATCGTGGTAAATCTTGAATGTGGTAAATCATGCTAGAATTGTGGTAAATCATGCTAGAATTGTGGTAAATCTTGAATGTGGTAAATCTTGAATGTGGTAAATCATACTAGAATCGTGGTAAATCTTGAATGTGGTAAATCATACTAGAATCGTGGTAAATCTTGAATGTGGTAAATCATACTAGAATCGTGGTAAATCTTGAATGTGGTAAATCTTGAATGTGGTAAATCATACTAGAATTGTGGTAAATCTTGAATGTGGTAAATCATACTAGAATCGTGGTAAATCTTGAATGTGGTAAATCATACTAGAATGTGGTAAATCTTGAATGTGGTAAATCATGCTAGAATGTGGTAAATCTTGAATGTGGTAAATCATGCTAGAATGTGGTAAATCTTGAATGTGGTAAATCATACTAGAATCGTGGTAAATCTTGAATGTGGTAAATCATGCTAGAATGTGGTAAATCTTGAATGTGGTAAATCATACTAGAATCGTGGTAAATCTTGAATGTGGTAAATCATGCTAGAATTGTGGTAAATCTTGAATGTGGTAAATCATGCTAGAATCGTGGTAAATCTTGAATGTGGTAAATCATGCTAGAATTGTGGTAAATCTTGAATGTGGTAAATCTTGAATGTGGTAAATCATGCTAGAATCGTGGTAAATCTTGAATGTGGTAAATCATGCTAGAATGTGGTAAATCTTGAATGTGGTAAGTCATGCTAGAATCGTGGTAAATCTTGAATGGTGTAAATCATACTAGAATCGTGGTAAATCTTGAATGTGGTAAATCATACTAGAATTGTGGTAAATCTTGAATGTGGTAAATCATGCTAGAATGTGGTAAATCTTGAATGTGGTAAATCTTGAATGTGGTAACTTGAATGTGGTAAATCATACTAGAATCGTGGTAAATCTTGAATGTGGTAAATCATGCTAGAATGTGGTAAATCGTGAATGTGGTAAATCATACTAGAATCGTGGTAAATCTTGAATGTGGTAAATCTTGAATGTGGTAAATTATACTAGAATGTGGTAAATCTTGAATGTGGTAAATCATACTAGAATGTGGTAAATCTTGAATGTGGTAAATCATGCTAGAATGTGGTAAATCTTGAATGTGGTAAATCATGCTAGAATGTGGTAAATCTTGAATGTGGTAAATCATGCTAGAATTGTGGTAAATCTTGAATGTGGTAAATCATACTAGAATCGTGGTAAATCTTGAATGTGGTAAATCATGCTAGAATGTGGTAAATCTTGAATGTGGTAAATCATGCTAGAATGTGGTAAATCTTGAATGTGGTAAATCATGCTAGAATGTGGTAAATCTTGAATGTGGTAAATCATACTAGAATCGTGGTAAATCTTGAATGTGGTAAATCATGCTAGAATTGTGGTAAATCATGCTAGAATTGTGGTAAATCTTGAATGTGGTAAATCATACTAGAATTGTGGTAAATCTTGAATGTGGTAAATCATGCTAGAATTGTGGTAAATCATGCTAGAATCGTGGTAAATCTTGAATGTGGTAAATCTTGAATGTGGTAAATCATACTAGAATTGTGGTAAATCTTGAATGTGGTAAATCATACTAGAATTGTGGTAAATCTTGAATGTGGTAAATCATACTAGAATGTGGTAAATCTTGAATGTGGTAAATCATACTAGAATGTGGTAAATCTTGAATGTGGTAAATCATGCTAGAATGTGGTAAATCTTGAATGTGGTAAATCATGCTAGAATGTGGTAAATCTTGAATGTGGTAAATCATACTAGAATCGTGGTAAATCTTGAATGTGGTAAATCATGCTAGAATGTGGTAAATCTTGAATGTGGTAAATCATACTAGAATCGTGGTAAATCTTGAATGTGGTAAATCATGCTAGAATTGTGGTAAATCTTGAATGTGGTAAATCATGCTAGAATCGTGGTAAATCTTGAATGTGGTAAATCATGCTAGAATTGTGGTAAATCTTGAATGTGGTAAATCTTGAATGTGGTAAATCATGCTAGAATGTGGTAAATCTTGAATGTGGTAAATCATACTAGAATCGTGGTAAATCTTGAATGTGGTAAATCATGCTATAATTGTGGTAAATCTTGAATGTGGTAAATCATGCTAGAATCGTGGTAAATCTTGAATGTGGTAAATCTTGAATGTGGTAAATCATGCTAGAATTGTGGTAAATCTTGAATGTGGTAAATCTTGAATGTGGTAAATCATACTAGAATCGTGGTAAATCTTGAATGTGGTAAATCATACTAGAATCGTGGTAAATCTTGAATGTGGTAAATCATACTAGAATCGTGGTAAATCTTGAATGTGGTAAATCATACTAGAATCGTGGTAAATCTTGAATGTGGTAAATCTTGAATGTGGTAAATCATGCTAGAATGTGGTAAATCTTGAATGTGGTAAATCATGCTAGAATGTGGTAAATCTTGAATGTGGTAAATCATGCTAGAATTGTGGTAAATCTTGAATGTGGTAAATCATACTAGAATCGTGGTAAATCTTGAATGTGGTAAATCATGCTAGAATGTGGTAAATCTTGAATGTGGTAAATCATGCTAGAATGTGGTAAATCTTGAATGTGGTAAATCATGCTAGAATGTGGTAAATCTTGAATGTGGTAAATCATACTAGAATCGTGGTAAATCTTGAATGTGGTAAATCATGCTAGAATTGTGGTAAATCATGCTAGAATTGTGGTAAATCTTGAATGTGGTAAATCTTGAATGTGGTAAATCATACTAGAATTGTGGTAAATCTTGAATGTGGTAAATCATGCTAGAATGTGGTAAATCTTGAATGTGGTAAATCATACTAGAATCGTGGTAAATCTTGAATGTGGTAAATCATACTAGAATCGTGGTAAATCTTGAATGTGGTAAATCATACTAGAATCGTGGTAAATCTTGAATGTGGTAAATCTTGAATGTGGTAAATCTTGAATGTGGTAAATCATGCTAGAATGTGGTAAATCTTGAATGTGGTAAATCTTGAATGTGGTAAATCATGCTAGAATGTGGTAAATCTTGAATGTGGTAAATCATGCTAGAATGTGGTAAATCTTGAATGTGGTAAATCATGCTAGAATGTGGTAAATCATGCTAGAATGTGGTAAATCTTGAATGTGGTAAATCATACTAGAATTGTAGTAAATCTTGAATGTGGTAAATCATACTAGAATGTGGTAAATCATACTAGAATTGTAGTAAATCTTGAATGTGGTAAATCATACTAGAATGTGGTAAATCATACTAGAATGTGGTAAATCTTGAATGTAGTAAATCATGCTAGAATTGTGGTAAATCTTGAATGTGGTAAATCATACTAGAATCGTGGTAAATTTTGAATGTGGTAAATCATTCTATAATCGTGGTAAATCTTGAATGTGGTAAATCATGCTAAAATGTGGTAAATCTTGAATGTGGTAAATCATGCTAGAATTGTGGTAAATCTTGAATGTGGTAAATCATGCTAGAATGTGGTAAATCTTGAATGTGGTAAATCATGCTAGAATCGTGGTAAATCTTGAATGTGGTAAATCATACTATAATTGTGGTAAATCATGCTAGAATCGTGGTAAATCTTGAATGTGGTAAATCATACTAGAATTGTGGTAAATCTTGAATGTGGTAAATCATGCTATAATCGTGGTAAATCATACTAGAATCGTGGTAAATCTTGAATGTGGTAAATCATGCTATAATTGTGATAAATCTTGAATGTGGTAAATCTTGAATGTGGTAAATCATGCTAGAATGTGGTAAATCTTGAATGTGGTAAATCATGCTAGAATGTGGTAAATCATGCTAGAATGTGGTAAATCATGCTAGAATGTGGTAAATCTTGAATGTAGTAAATCTTGAATGTGGTAAATCATACTAGAATCGTGGTAAATCTTGAATGTGGTAAATCATACTAGAATTGTGGTAAATCTTGAATGTGGTAAATCATACTAGAATTGTGGTAAATCTTGAATGTGGTAAATCTTGAATGTGGTAAATCATGCTATAATCGTGGTAAATCTTGAATGTGGTAAATCATACTAGAATCGTGGTAAATCTTGAATGTGGTAAATCATACTAGAACCGTGGTAAATCTTGAATGTGGTAAATCATGCTAGAATGTGGCAAATCTTGAATGTGGTAAATCATGCTAGAATGTGGTAAATCTTGAATGTGGTAAATCATACTAGAATTGTGGTAAATCTTGAATGTGGTAAATCTTGAATGTGGTAAATCATACTAGAATCGTGGTAAATCTTGAATGTGGTAAATCATACTAGAATTGTGGTAAATCTTGAATGTGGTAAATCAAACTAGAATCGTGGTAAATCAAACTAGAATCGTGGTAAATCTTGAATGTGGTAAATCATACTAGAATTGTGGTAAATCTTGAATGTGGTAAATCATACTAGAATCTGGTAAATCTTGAATGTGGTAAATCATGCTAGAATGTGGTAAATCTTGAATGTGGTAAATCTTGAATGTGGTAAATCATGCTAGAATGTGGTAAATCTTGAATGTGGTAAATCATGCTAGAATGTGGTAAATCATGCTAGAATGTGGTAAATCTTGAATGTGGTAAATCATACTAGAATCGTGGTAAATCTTGAATGTGGTAAATCATACTAGAACCGTGGTAAATCTTGAATGTGGTAAATCATGCTAGAATGTGGCAAATCTTGAATGTGGTAAATCATGCTAGAATGTGGTAAATCTTGAATGTGGTAAATCATACTAGAATTGTGGTAAAACTTGAATGTGGTAAATCTTGAATGTGGTAAATCAAACTAGAATCGTGGTAAATCTTGAATGTGGTAAATCATGCTAGAATCGTGGTAAATCTTGAATCTGGTAAATCATGCTAGAATGTGGTAAATCTTGAATGTGGTAAATCATGCTAGAATGTGGTAAATCTTGAATGTGGTAAATCATACTAGAATCGTGGTAAATCTTGAATGTGGTAAATCATACAAGAATCGTGGTAAATCTTGAATCTGGTAAATCATGCTAGAATGTGGTAAATCTTGAATGTGGTAAATCATGCTAGAATGTGGTAAATCTTGAATGTGGTAAATCATACTAGAATCGTGGTAAATCTTGAATGTGGTAAATCATACTAGAATCGTGGTAAATCTTGAATGTGGTAAATCATGCTAGAATGTGGTAAATCTTGAATGTGGTAAATCATACAAGAATCGTGGTAAATCTTGAATGTGGTAAATCATACAAGAATCGTGGTAAATCTTGAATCTGGTAAATCATGCTAGAATGTGGTAAATCTTGAATGTGGTAAATCATGCTAGAATGTGGTAAATCTTGAATGTGGTAAATCATGCTAGAATGTGGTAAATCTTGAATGTGGTAAATCATGCTAGAATGTGGTAAATCTTGAATGTGGTAAATCATGCTAGAATGTGGTAAATCATGCTAGAATTGTGGTAAATCTTGAATGTGGTAAATCATGCTAGAATCGTGGTAAATCTTGAATGTGGTAAATCATACTAGAATCGTGGTAAATCTTGAATGTGGTAAATCATACTAGAATGTGGTAAATCTTGAATGTGGTAAATCATGCTAGAATGTGGTAAATCTTGAATGTGGTAAATCATGCTAGAATTTTGGTAAATCTTGAATGTGGTAAATCATACTAGAATCGTGGTAAATCTTGAATGTGGTAAATCATACTAGAATCGTGGTAACTCTTGAATGTGGTAAATCATGCTAGAATGTGGTAAATCTTGAATGTGGTAAATCATGCTAGAATGTGGTAAATCTTGAATGTGGTAAATCATGCTAGAATTGTGGTAAATCTTGAATGTGGTAAATCATACTAGAATCGTGGTAAATCTTGAATGTGGTAAATCATACTAGAATCGTGGTAACTCTTGAATGTGGTAAATCATGCTAGAATGTGGTAAATCTTGAATGTGGTAAATCATACTAGAATGTGGTAAATCTTGAATGTGGTAAATCATGCTAGAATGTGATAAATCTTGAATGTGGTAAATCATGCTAGAATGTGGTAAATCTTGAATGTGGTAAATCATGCTAGAATTGTGGTAAATCTTGAATGTGGTTAATCATGCTAGAATCGTGGTAAATCTTGAATGTGGTAAATCATACTAGAATCGTGGTAAATCTTGAATGTGGTAAATCATGCTAGAATGTGGTAAATCTTGAATGTGGTAAATCATACTAGAATTGTGGTAAATCTTGAATGTGGTAAATCATGCTAGAATGTGGTAAATCTTGAATGTGGTAAATCATGCTAGAATGTGGTAAATCTTGAATGTGGTAAATCATGCTAGAATTGTGGTAAATCTTGAATGTGGTAAATCATACTAGAATCGTGGTAAATCTTGAATGTGGTAAATCATACTAGAATCGTGGTAAATCTTGAATGTGGTAAATCATGCTAGAATGTGGTAAATCTTGAATGTGGTAAATCATGCTAGAATGTGGTAAATCTTGAATGTGGTAAATCATACTAGAATCGTGGTAAATCATACTAGAATCGTGGTAAATCTTGAATGTGGTAAATCATGCTAGAATTGTGGTAAATCATGCTAGAATTGTGGTAAATCTTGAATGTGGTAAATCTTGAATGTGGTAAATCATACTAGAATCGTGGTAAATCATACTAGAATCGTGGTAAATCTTGAATGTGGTAAATCATACTAGAATCGTGGTAAATCTTGAATGTGGTAAATCATGCTAGAATGTGGTAAATCTTGAATGTGGTAAATCATGCTAGAATGTGGTAAATCTTGAATGTGGTAAATCATGCTAGAATGTGGTAAATCATGCTAGAATTGTGGTAAATCTTGAATGTGGTAAATCATACAAGAATCGTGGTAAATCTTGAATGTGGTAAATCATACTAGAATCGTGGTAAATCTTGAATGTGGTAAATCATGCTAGAATGTGGTAAATCTTGAATGTGGTAAATCATGCTAGAATGTGGTAAATCATGCTAGAATTGTGGTAAATCTTGAATGTGGTAAATCATGCTAGAATCGTGGTAAATCTTGAATGTGGTAAATCATACTAGAATCGTGGTAAATCTTGAATGTGGTAAATCATACTAGAATGTGGTAAATCTTGAATGTGGTAAATCATGCTAGAATGTGGTAAATCTTGAATGTGGTAAATCATGCTAGAATGTGGTAAATCTTGAATGTGGTAAGTCATGCTAGAATCGTGGTAAATCTTGAATGTGGTAAATCATGCTAGAATGTGGTAAATCTTGAATGTGGTAAGTCATGCTAGAATCGTGGTAAATCTTGAATGTGGTAAATCATACTAGAATCGTGGTAAATCTTGAATGTGGTAAATCATACTAGAATCGTGGTAAATCTTGAATGTGGTAAATCATACTAGAATTGTGGTAAATCTAGAATGTGGTAAATCTTGAATGTGGTAAATCATGCTAGAATGTGGTAAATCTTGAATGTGGTAAATCATACTAGAATCGTGGTAAATCTTGAATGTGGTAAATCATGCTAGAATTGTGGTAAATCATGCTAGAATTGTGGTAAATCTTGAATGTGGTAAATCTTGAATGTGGTAAATCATACTAGAATCGTGGTAAATCTTGAATGTGGTAAATCATACTAGAATCGTGGTAAATCTTGAATGTGGTAAATCATACTAGAATCGTGGTAAATCTTGAATGTGGTAAATCTTGAATGTGGTAAATCATACTAGAATTGTGGTAAATCTTGAATGTGGTAAATCATACTAGAATCGTGGTAAATCTTGAATGTGGTAAATCATACTAGAATGTGGTAAATCTTGAATGTGGTAAATCATGCTAGAATGTGGTAAATCTTGAATGTGGTAAATCATGCTAGAATGTGGTAAATCTTGAATGTGGTAAATCATACTAGAATCGTGGTAAATCTTGAATGTGGTAAATCATGCTAGAATGTGGTAAATCTTGAATGTGGTAAATCATACTAGAATCGTGGTAAATCTTGAATGTGGTAAATCATGCTAGAATTGTGGTAAATCTTGAATGTGGTAAATCATGCTAGAATCGTGGTAAATCTTGAATGTGGTAAATCATGCTAGAATTGTGGTAAATCTTGAATGTGGTAAATCTTGAATGTGGTAAATCATGCTAGAATCGTGGTAAATCTTGAATGTGGTAAATCATGCTAGAATGTGGTAAATCTTGAATGTGGTAAGTCATGCTAGAATCGTGGTAAATCTTGAATGGTGTAAATCATACTAGAATCGTGGTAAATCTTGAATGTGGTAAATCATACTAGAATTGTGGTAAATCTTGAATGTGGTAAATCATGCTAGAATGTGGTAAATCTTGAATGTGGTAAATCTTGAATGTGGTAAATCTTGAATGTGGTAAATCATACTAGAATCGTGGTAAATCTTGAATGTGGTAAATCATGCTAGAATGTGGTAAATCGTGAATGTGGTAAATCATACTAGAATCGTGGTAAATCTTGAATGTGGTAAATCTTGAATGTGGTAAATTATACTAGAATGTGGTAAATCTTGAATGTGGTAAATCATACTAGAATGTGGTAAATCTTGAATGTGGTAAATCATGCTAGAATGTGGTAAATCTTGAATGTGGTAAATCATGCTAGAATGTGGTAAATCTTGAATGTGGTAAATCATGCTAGAATTGTGGTAAATCTTGAATGTGGTAAATCATACTAGAATCGTGGTAAATCTTGAATGTGGTAAATCATGCTAGAATGTGGTAAATCTTGAATGTGGTAAATCATGCTAGAATGTGGTAAATCTTGAATGTGGTAAATCATGCTAGAATGTGGTAAATCTTGAATGTGGTAAATCATACTAGAATCGTGGTAAATCTTGAATGTGGTAAATCATGCTAGAATTGTGGTAAATCATGCTAGAATTGTGGTAAATCTTGAATGTGGTAAATCATACTAGAATTGTGGTAAATCTTGAATGTGGTAAATCATGCTAGAATTGTGGTAAATCATGCTAGAATCGTGGTAAATCTTGAATGTGGTAAATCTTGAATGTGGTAAATCATACTAGAATTGTGGTAAATCTTGAATGTGGTAAATCATACTAGAATTGTGGTAAATCTTGAATGTGGTAAATCATACTAGAATGTGGTAAATCTTGAATGTGGTAAATCATACTAGAATGTGGTAAATCTTGAATGTGGTAAATCATGCTAGAATGTGGTAAATCTTGAATGTGGTAAATCATGCTAGAATGTGGTAAATCTTGAATGTGGTAAATCATACTAGAATCGTGGTAAATCTTGAATGTGGTAAATCATGCTAGAATGTGGTAAATCTTGAATGTGGTAAATCATACTAGAATCGTGGTAAATCTTGAATGTGGTAAATCATGCTAGAATTGTGGTAAATCTTGAATGTGGTAAATCATGCTAGAATCGTGGTAAATCTTGAATGTGGTAAATCATGCTAGAATTGTGGTAAATCTTGAATGTGGTAAATCTTGAATGTGGTAAATCATGCTAGAATGTGGTAAATCTTGAATGTGGTAAATCATACTAGAATCGTGGTAAATCTTGAATGTGGTAAATCATGCTATAATTGTGGTAAATCTTGAATGTGGTAAATCATGCTAGAATCGTGGTAAATCTTGAATGTGGTAAATCATGCTAGAATTGTGGTAAATCTTGAATGTGGTAAATCTTGAATGTGGTAAATCATACTAGAATCGTGGTAAATCTTGAATGTGGTAAATCATACTAGAATCGTGGTAAATCTTGAATGTGGTAAATCATACTAGAATCGTGGTAAATCTTGAATGTGGTAAATCATACTAGAATCGTGGTAAATCTTGAATGTGGTAAATCTTGAATGTGGTAAATCATGCTAGAATGTGGTAAATCTTGAATGTGGTAAATCATGCTAGAATGTGGTAAATCTTGAATGTGGTAAATCATGCTAGAATTGTGGTAAATCTTGAATGTGGTAAATCATACTAGAATCGTGGTAAATCTTGAATGTGGTAAATCATGCTAGAATGTGGTAAATCTTGAATGTGGTAAATCATGCTAGAATGTGGTAAATCTTGAATGTGGTAAATCATGCTAGAATGTGGTAAATCTTGAATGTGGTAAATCATACTAGAATCGTGGTAAATCTTGAATGTGGTAAATCATGCTAGAATTGTGGTAAATCATGCTAGAATTGTGGTAAATCTTGAATGTGGTAAATCTTGAATGTGGTAAATCATACTAGAATTGTGGTAAATCTTGAATGTGGTAAATCATGCTAGAATTGTGGTAAATCTTGAATGTGGTAAATCATACTAGAATCGTGGTAAATCTTGAATGTGGTAAATCATGCTAGAATGTGGTAAATCTTGAATGTGGTAAATCATACTAGAATCGTGGTAAATCTTGAATGTGGTAAATCATGCTAGAATTGTGGTAAATCTTGAATGTGGTAAATCTTGAATGTGGTAAATCATGCTAGAATGTGGTAAATCTTGAATGTGGTAAATCATGCTAGAATGTGGTAAATCTTGAATGTGGTAAATCATACTAGAATCGTGGTAAATCTTGAATGTGGTAAATCATGCTAGAATTGTGGTAAATCTTGAATGTGGTAAATCTTGAATGTGGTAAATCATACTAGAATCGTGGTAAATCTTGAATGTGGTAAATCATACTAGAATCGTGGTAAATCTTGAATGTGGTAAATCATACTAGAATCGTGGTAAATCTTGAATGTGGTAAATCTTGAATGTGGTAAATCATACTAGAATTGTGGTAAATCTTGAATGTGGTAAATCATACTAGAATCGTGGTAAATCTTGAATGTGGTAAATCATGCTAGAATGTGGTAAATCTTGAATGTGGTAAATCATGCTAGAATGTGGTAAATCTTGAATGTGGTAAATCTTGAATGTGGTAAATCTTGAATGTGGTAAATCATACTAGAATTGTGGTAAATCTTGAATGTGGTAAATCATACTAGAATCGTGGTAAATCTTGAATGTGGTAAATCATACTAGAATGTGGTAAATCTTGAATGTGGTAAATCATGCTAGAATGTGGTAAATCTTGAATGTGGTAAATCATGCTAGAATGTGGTAAATCTTGAATGTGGTAAATCATACTAGAATCGTGGTAAATCTTGAATGTGGTAAATCATGCTAGAATGTGGTAAATCTTGAATGTGGTAAATCATGCTAGAATGTGGTAAATCTTGAATGTGGTAAGTCATGCTAGAATCGTGGTAAATCTTGAATGTGGTAAATCATACTAGAATCGTGGTAAATCTTGAATGTGGTAAATCATGCTAGAATGTGGTAAATCTTGAATGTGGTAAATCATGCTAGAATGTGGTAAATCTTGAATGTGGTAAATCATGCTAGAATGTGGTAAATCATGCTAGAATTGTGGTAAATCTTGAATGTGGTAAATCATACAAGAATCGTGGTAAATCTTGAATGTGGTAAATCATACTAGAATCGTGGTAAATCTTGAATGTGGTAAATCATGCTAGAATGTGGTAAATCATGCTAGAATTGTGGTAAATCTTGAATGTGGTAAATCATGCTAGAATCGTGGTAAATCTTGAATGTGGTAAATCATACTAGAATCGTGGTAAATCTTGAATGTGGTAAATCATACTAGAATGTGGTAAATCTTGAATGTGGTAAATCATGCTAGAATGTGGTAAATCTTGAATGTGGTAAATCATGCTAGAATGTGGTAAATCTTGAATGTGGTAAGTCATGCTAGAATCGTGGTAAATCTTGAATGTGGTAAATCATGCTAGAATGTGGTAAATCTTGAATGTGGTAAGTCATGCTAGAATCGTGGTAAATCTTGAATGTGGTAAATCATACTAGAATCGTGGTAAATCTTGAATGTGGTAAATCATACTAGAATCGTGGTAAATCTTGAATGTGGTAAATCATACTAGAATTGTGGTAAATCTAGAATGTGGTAAATCTTGAATGTGGTAAATCATGCTAGAATGTGGTAAATCTTGAATGTGGTAAATCATACTAGAATCGTGGTAAATCTTGAATGTGGTAAATCATGCTAGAATTGTGGTAAATCATGCTAGAATTGTGGTAAATCTTGAATGTGGTAAATCTTGAATGTGGTAAATCATACTAGAATCGTGGTAAATCTTGAATGTGGTAAATCATACTAGAATCGTGGTAAATCTTGAATGTGGTAAATCATACTAGAATCGTGGTAAATCTTGAATGTGGTAAATCTTGAATGTGGTAAATCATACTAGAATTGTGGTAAATCTTGAATGTGGTAAATCATACTAGAATCGTGGTAAATCTTGAATGTGGTAAATCATACTAGAATGTGGTAAATCTTGAATGTGGTAAATCATGCTAGAATGTGGTAAATCTTGAATGTGGTAAATCATGCTAGAATGTGGTAAATCTTGAATGTGGTAAATCATACTAGAATCGTGGTAAATCTTGAATGTGGTAAATCATGCTAGAATGTGGTAAATCTTGAATGTGGTAAATCATACTAGAATCGTGGTAAATCTTGAATGTGGTAAATCATGCTAGAATTGTGGTAAATCTTGAATGTGGTAAATCATGCTAGAATCGTGGTAAATCTTGAATGTGGTAAATCATGCTAGAATTGTGGTAAATCTTGAATGTGGTAAATCTTGAATGTGGTAAATCATGCTAGAATCGTGGTAAATCTTGAATGTGGTAAATCATGCTAGAATGTGGTAAATCTTGAATGTGGTAAGTCATGCTAGAATCGTGGTAAATCTTGAATGGTGTAAATCATACTAGAATCGTGGTAAATCTTGAATGTGGTAAATCATACTAGAATTGTGGTAAATCTTGAATGTGGTAAATCATGCTAGAATGTGGTAAATCTTGAATGTGGTAAATCTTGAATGTGGTAACTTGAATGTGGTAAATCATACTAGAATCGTGGTAAATCTTGAATGTGGTAAATCATGCTAGAATGTGGTAAATCGTGAATGTGGTAAATCATACTAGAATCGTGGTAAATCTTGAATGTGGTAAATCTTGAATGTGGTAAATTATACTAGAATGTGGTAAATCTTGAATGTGGTAAATCATACTAGAATGTGGTAAATCTTGAATGTGGTAAATCATGCTAGAATGTGGTAAATCTTGAATGTGGTAAATCATGCTAGAATGTGGTAAATCTTGAATGTGGTAAATCATGCTAGAATTGTGGTAAATCTTGAATGTGGTAAATCATACTAGAATCGTGGTAAATCTTGAATGTGGTAAATCATGCTAGAATGTGGTAAATCTTGAATGTGGTAAATCATGCTAGAATGTGGTAAATCTTGAATGTGGTAAATCATGCTAGAATGTGGTAAATCTTGAATGTGGTAAATCATACTAGAATCGTGGTAAATCTTGAATGTGGTAAATCATGCTAGAATTGTGGTAAATCATGCTAGAATTGTGGTAAATCTTGAATGTGGTAAATCATACTAGAATTGTGGTAAATCTTGAATGTGGTAAATCATGCTAGAATTGTGGTAAATCATGCTAGAATCGTGGTAAATCTTGAATGTGGTAAATCTTGAATGTGGTAAATCATACTAGAATTGTGGTAAATCTTGAATGTGGTAAATCATACTAGAATTGTGGTAAATCTTGAATGTGGTAAATCATACTAGAATGTGGTAAATCTTGAATGTGGTAAATCATACTAGAATGTGGTAAATCTTGAATGTGGTAAATCATGCTAGAATGTGGTAAATCTTGAATGTGGTAAATCATGCTAGAATGTGGTAAATCTTGAATGTGGTAAATCATACTAGAATCGTGGTAAATCTTGAATGTGGTAAATCATGCTAGAATGTGGTAAATCTTGAATGTGGTAAATCATACTAGAATCGTGGTAAATCTTGAATGTGGTAAATCATGCTAGAATTGTGGTAAATCTTGAATGTGGTAAATCATGCTAGAATCGTGGTAAATCTTGAATGTGGTAAATCATGCTAGAATTGTGGTAAATCTTGAATGTGGTAAATCTTGAATGTGGTAAATCATGCTAGAATGTGGTAAATCTTGAATGTGGTAAATCATACTAGAATCGTGGTAAATCTTGAATGTGGTAAATCATGCTATAATTGTGGTAAATCTTGAATGTGGTAAATCATGCTAGAATCGTGGTAAATCTTGAATGTGGTAAATCATGCTAGAATTGTGGTAAATCTTGAATGTGGTAAATCTTGAATGTGGTAAATCATACTAGAATCGTGGTAAATCTTGAATGTGGTAAATCATACTAGAATCGTGGTAAATCTTGAATGTGGTAAATCATACTAGAATCGTGGTAAATCTTGAATGTGGTAAATCATACTAGAATCGTGGTAAATCTTGAATGTGGTAAATCTTGAATGTGGTAAATCATGCTAGAATGTGGTAAATCTTGAATGTGGTAAATCATGCTAGAATGTGGTAAATCTTGAATGTGGTAAATCATGCTAGAATTGTGGTAAATCTTGAATGTGGTAAATCATACTAGAATCGTGGTAAATCTTGAATGTGGTAAATCATGCTAGAATGTGGTAAATCTTGAATGTGGTAAATCATGCTAGAATGTGGTAAATCTTGAATGTGGTAAATCATGCTAGAATGTGGTAAATCTTGAATGTGGTAAATCATACTAGAATCGTGGTAAATCTTGAATGTGGTAAATCATGCTAGAATTGTGGTAAATCATGCTAGAATTGTGGTAAATCTTGAATGTGGTAAATCTTGAATGTGGTAAATCATACTAGAATTGTGGTAAATCTTGAATGTGGTAAATCATGCTAGAATTGTGGTAAATCTTGAATGTGGTAAATCATACTAGAATCGTGGTAAATCTTGAATGTGGTAAATCATGCTAGAATGTGGTAAATCTTGAATGTGGTAAATCATACTAGAATCGTGGTAAATCTTGAATGTGGTAAATCATGCTAGAATTGTGGTAAATCTTGAATGTGGTAAATCTTGAATGTGGTAAATCATGCTAGAATGTGGTAAATCTTGAATGTGGTAAATCATGCTAGAATGTGGTAAATCTTGAATGTGGTAAATCATACTAGAATCGTGGTAAATCTTGAATGTGGTAAATCATGCTAGAATTGTGGTAAATCTTGAATGTGGTAAATCTTGAATGTGGTAAATCATACTAGAATCGTGGTAAATCTTGAATGTGGTAAATCATACTAGAATCGTGGTAAATCTTGAATGTGGTAAATCATACTAGAATCGTGGTAAATCTTGAATGTGGTAAATCTTGAATGTGGTAAATCATACTAGAATTGTGGTAAATCTTGAATGTGGTAAATCATACTAGAATCGTGGTAAATCTTGAATGTGGTAAATCATGCTAGAATGTGGTAAATCTTGAATGTGGTAAATCATGCTAGAATGTGGTAAATCTTGAATGTGGTAAATCTTGAATGTGGTAAATCTTGAATGTGGTAAATCATACTAGAATTGTGGTAAATCTTGAATGTGGTAAATCATACTAGAATCGTGGTAAATCTTGAATGTGGTAAATCATACTAGAATGTGGTAAATCTTGAATGTGGTAAATCATGCTAGAATGTGGTAAATCTTGAATGTGGTAAATCATGCTAGAATGTGGTAAATCTTGAATGTGGTAAATCATACTAGAATCGTGGTAAATCTTGAATGTGGTAAATCATGCTAGAATGTGGTAAATCTTGAATGTGGTAAATCATGCTAGAATGTGGTAAATCTTGAATGTGGTAAGTCATGCTAGAATCGTGGTAAATCTTGAATGTGGTAAATCATACTAGAATCGTGGTAAATCTTGAATGTGGTAAATCATGCTAGAATGTGGTAAATCTTGAATGTGGTAAATCATGCTAGAATGTGGTAAATCTTGAATGTGGTAAATCATGCTAGAATGTGGTAAATCATGCTAGAATTGTGGTAAATCTTGAATGTGGTAAATCATACAAGAATCGTGGTAAATCTTGAATGTGGTAAATCATACTAGAATCGTGGTAAATCTTGAATGTGGTAAATCATGCTAGAATGTGGTAAATCTTGAATGTGGTAAATCATGCTAGAATGTGGTAAATCATGCTAGAATTGTGGTAAATCTTGAATGTGGTAAATCATGCTAGAATCGTGGTAAATCTTGAATGTGGTAAATCATACTAGAATCGTGGTAAATCTTGAATGTGGTAAATCATACTAGAATGTGGTAAATCTTGAATGTGGTAAATCATGCTAGAATGTGGTAAATCTTGAATGTGGTAAATCATGCTAGAATGTGGTAAATCTTGAATGTGGTAAGTCATGCTAGAATCGTGGTAAATCTTGAATGTGGTAAATCATGCTAGAATGTGGTAAATCTTGAATGTGGTAAGTCATGCTAGAATCGTGGTAAATCTTGAATGTGGTAAATCATACTAGAATCGTGGTAAATCTTGAATGTGGTAAATCATACTAGAATCGTGGTAAATCTTGAATGTGGTAAATCATACTAGAATTGTGGTAAATCTAGAATGTGGTAAATCTTGAATGTGGTAAATCATGCTAGAATGTGGTAAATCTTGAATGTGGTAAATCATACTAGAATCGTGGTAAATCTTGAATGTGGTAAATCATGCTAGAATTGTGGTAAATCTTGAATGTGGTAAATCATGCTAGAATTGTGGTAAATCATGCTAGAATTGTGGTAAATCTTGAATGTGGTAAATCTTGAATGTGGTAAATCATACTAGAATCGTGGTAAATCTTGAATGTGGTAAATCATACTAGAATCGTGGTAAATCTTGAATGTGGTAAATCTTGAATGTGGTAAATCATACTAGAATTGTGGTAAATCTTGAATGTGGTAAATCATACTAGAATCGTGGTAAATCTTGAATGTGGTAAATCATGCTAGAATGTGGTAAATCTTGAATGTGGTAAATCATGCTAGAATGTGGTAAATCTTGAATGTGGTAAATCATGCTAGAATGTGGTAAATCTTGAATGTGGTAAATCATACTAGAATCGTGGTAAATCTTGAATGTGGTAAATCATGCTAGAATGTGGTAAATCTTGAATGTGGTAAATCATACTAGAATCGTGGTAAATCTTGAATGTGGTAAATCATGCTAGAATTGTGGTAAATCTTGAATGTGGTAAATCATGCTAGAATCGTGGTAAATCTTGAATGTGGTAAATCATGCTAGAATTGTGGTAAATCTTGAATGTGGTAAATCTTGAATGTGGTAAATCATGCTAGAATCGTGGTAAATCTTGAATGTGGTAAATCATGCTAGAATGTGGTAAATCTTGAATGTGGTAAGTCATGCTAGAATCGTGGTAAATCTTGAATGGTGTAAATCATACTAGAATCGTGGTAAATCTTGAATGTGGTAAATCATACTAGAATTGTGGTAAATCTTGAATGTGGTAAATCATGCTAGAATGTGGTAAATCTTAAATGTGGTAAATCTTGAATGTGGTAACTTGAATGTGGTAAATCATACTAGAATCGTGGTAAATCTTGAATGTGGTAAATCATGCTAGAATGTGGTAAATCGTGAATGTGGTAAATCATACTAGAATCGTGGTAAATCTTGAATGTGGTAAATCTTGAATGTGGTAAATTATACTAGAATGTGGTAAATCTTGAATGTGGTAAATCATACTAGAATGTGGTAAATCTTGAATGTGGTAAATCATGCTAGAATGTGGTAAATCTTGAATGTGGTAAATCATGCTAGAATGTGGTAAATCTTGAATGTGGTAAATCATGCTAGAATTGTGGTAAATCTTGAATGTGGTAAATCATACTAGAATCGTGGTAAATCTTGAATGTGGTAAATCATGCTAGAATGTGGTAAATCTTGAATGTGGTAAATCATGCTAGAATGTGGTAAATCTTGAATGTGGTAAATCATGCTAGAATGTGGTAAATCTTGAATGTGGTAAATCATACTAGAATCGTGGTAAATCTTGAATGTGGTAAATCATGCTAGAATTGTGGTAAATCATGCTAGAATTGTGGTAAATCTTGAATGCGGTAAATCATACTAGAATTGTGGTAAATCTTGAATGTGGTAAATCATGCTAGAATTGTGGTAAATCATGCTAGAATCGTGGTAAATCTTGAATGTGGTAAATCTTGAATGTGGTAAATCATACTAGAATTGTGGTAAATCTTGAATGTGGTAAATCATACTAGAATTGTGGTAAATCTTGAATGTGGTAAATCATACTAGAATGTGGTAAATCTTGAATGTGGTAAATCATACTAGAATGTGGTAAATCTTGAATGTGGTAAATCATGCTAGAATGTGGTAAATCTTGAATGTGGTAAATCATGCTAGAATGTGGTAAATCTTGAATGTGGTAAATCATACTAGAATCGTGGTAAATCTTGAATGTGGTAAATCATGCTAGAATGTGGTAAATCTTGAATGTGGTAAATCATACTAGAATCGTGGTAAATCTTGAATGTGGTAAATCATGCTAGAATTGTGGTAAATCTTGAATGTGGTAAATCATGCTAGAATCGTGGTAAATCTTGAATGTGGTAAATCATGCTAGAATTGTGGTAAATCTTGAATGTGGTAAATCTTGAATGTGGTAAATCATGCTAGAATGTGGTAAATCTTGAATGTGGTAAATCATACTAGAATCGTGGTAAATCTTGAATGTGGTAAATCATGCTATAATTGTGGTAAATCTTGAATGTGGTAAATCATGCTAGAATCGTGGTAAATCTTGAATGTGGTAAATCTTGAATGTGGTAAATCATGCTAGAATTGTGGTAAATCTTGAATGTGGTAAATCTTGAATGTGGTAAATCATACTAGAATCGTGGTAAATCTTGAATGTGGTAAATCATACTAGAATCGTGGTAAATCTTGAATGTGGTAAATCATACTAGAATCGTGGTAAATCTTGAATGTGGTAAATCATACTAGAATCGTGGTAAATCTTGAATGTGGTAAATCATACTAGAATCGTGGTAAATCTTGAATGTGGTAAATCTTGAATGTGGTAAATCATGCTAGAATGTGGTAAATCTTGAATGTGGTAAATCATGCTAGAATGTGGTAAATCTTGAATGTGGTAAATCATGCTAGAATTGTGGTAAATCTTGAATGTGGTAAATCATACTAGAATCGTGGTAAATCTTGAATGTGGTAAATCATGCTAGAATGTGGTAAATCTTGAATGTGGTAAATCATGCTAGAATGTGGTAAATCTTGAATGTGGTAAATCATGCTAGAATGTGGTAAATCTTGAATGTGGTAAATCATACTAGAATCGTGGTAAATCTTGAATGTGGTAAATCATGCTAGAATTGTGGTAAATCATGCTAGAATTGTGGTAAATCTTGAATGTGGTAAATCTTGAATGTGGTAAATCATACTAGAATTGTGGTAAATCTTGAATGTGGTAAATCATGCTAGAATTGTGGTAAATCTTGAATGTGGTAAATCATACTAGAATCGTGGTAAATCTTGAATGTGGTAAATCATGCTAGAATGTGGTAAATCTTGAATGTGGTAAATCATACTAGAATCGTGGTAAATCTTGAATGTGGTAAATCATGCTAGAATTGTGGTAAATCTTGAATGTGGTAAATCTTGAATGTGGTAAATCATGCTAGAATGTGGTAAATCTTGAATGTGGTAAATCATGCTTGAATGTGGTAAATCTTGAATGTGGTAAATCATACTAGAATCGTGGTAAATCTTGAATGTGGTAAATCATGCTAGAATTGTGGTAAATCTTGAATGTGGTAAATCTTGAATGTGGTAAATCATACTAGAATCGTGGTAAATCTTGAATGTGGTAAATCATACTAGAATCGTGGTAAATCTTGAATGTGGTAAATCATACTAGAATCGTGGTAAATCTTGAATGTGGTAAATCTTGAATGTGGTAAATCATACTAGAATTGTGGTAAATCTTGAATGTGGTAAATCATACTAGAATCGTGGTAAATCTTGAATGTGGTAAATCATGCTAGAATGTGGTAAATCTTGAATGTGGTAAATCATGCTAGAATGTGGTAAATCTTGAATGTGGTAAATCTTGAATGTGGTAAATCTTGAATGTGGTAAATCATACTAGAATTGTGGTAAATCTTGAATGTGGTAAATCATACTAGAATCGTGGTAAATCTTGAATGTGGTAAATCATACTAGAATGTGGTAAATCTTGAATGTGGTAAATCATGCTAGAATGTGGTAAATCTTGAATGTGGTAAATCATGCTAGAATGTGGTAAATCTTGAATGTGGTAAATCATACTAGAATCGTGGTAAATCTTGAATGTGGTAAATCATGCTAGAATGTGGTAAATCTTGAATGTGGTAAATCATGCTAGAATGTGGTAAATCTTGAATGTGGTAAGTCATGCTAGAATCGTGGTAAATCTTGAATGTGGTAAATCATACTAGAATCGTGGTAAATCTTGAATGTGGTAAATCATACTAGAATGTGGTAAATCTTGAATGTGGTAAATCATGCTAGAATGTGGTAAATCTTGAATGTGGTAAATCATGCTAGAATGTGGTAAATCTTGAATGTGGTAAATCATGCTAGAATTGTGGTAAATCTTGAATGTGGTAAATCATACTAGAATCGTGGTAAATCTTGAATGTGGTAAATCATGCTAGAATGTGGTAAATCTTGAATGTGGTAAATCATGCTAGAATGTGGTAAATCTTGAATGTGGTAAATCATGCTAGAATGTGGTAAATCTTGAATGTGGTAAATCATACTAGAATCGTGGTAAATCTTGAATGTGGTAAATCATGCTAGAATTGTGGTAAATCTTGAATGTGGTAAATCTTGAATGTGGTAAATCATACTAGAATCGTGGTAAATCTTGAATGTGGTAAATCATACTAGAATCGTGGTAAATCTTGAATGTGGTAAATCTTGAATGTGGTAAATCATACTAGAATTGTGGTAAATCTTGAATGTGGTAAATCATACTAGAATCGTGGTAAATCTTGAATGTGGTAAATCATACTAGAATGTGGTAAATCTTGAATGTGGTAAATCATGCTAGAATGTGGTAAATCTTGAATGTGGTAAATCATGCTAGAATGTGGTAAATCTTGAATGTGGTAAATCATACTAGAATCGTGGTAAATCTTGAATGTGGTAAATCATGCTAGAATGTGGTAAATCTTGAATGTGGTAAATCATACTAGAATCGTGGTAAATCTTGAATGTGGTAAATCATGCTAGAATTGTGGTAAATCTTGAATGTGGTAAATCATGCTAGAATCGTGGTAAATCTTGAATGTGGTAAATCTTGAATGTGGTAAATCATGCTAGAATTATGGTAAATCTTGAATGTGGTAAATCTTGAATGTGGTAAATCATGCTAGAATCGTGGTAAATCTTGAATGTGGTAAATCATGCTAGAATGTGGTAAATCTTGAATGTGGTAAGTCATGCTAGAATCGTGGTAAATCTTGAATGTGGTAAATCATACTAGAATCGTGGTAAATCTTGAATGTGGTAAATCATACTAGAATGTGGTAAATCTTGAATGTGGTAAATCATGCTAGAATGTGGTAAATCTTGAATGTGGTAAATCTTGAATGTGGTAAAACTTGAATGTGGTAAATCATACTAGAATCGTGGTAAATCTTGAATGTGGTAAATCATGCTACAATGTGGTAAATCGTGAATGTGGTAAATCATACTAGAATCGTGGTAAATCTTGAATGTGGTAAATCATACTAGAATGTGGTAAATCTTGAATGTGGTAAATTATACTAGAATGTGGTAAATCTTGAATGTGGTAAATCATACTAGAATGTGGTAAATCTTGAATGTGGTAAATCATGCTAGAATGTGGTAAATCTTGAATGTGGTAAATCATGCTAGAATTGTGGTAAATCTTGAATGTGGTAAATCATGCTAGAATTGTGGTAAATCTTGAATGTGGTAAATCATACTAGAATCGTGGTAAATCTTGAATGTGGTAAATCATGCTAGAATGTGGTAAATCTTGAATGTGGTAAATCATGCTAGAATGTGGTAAATCTTGAATGTGGTAAATCATGCTAGAATGTGGTAAATCTTGAATGTGGTAAATCATACTAGAATCGTGGTAAATCTTGAATGTGGTAAATCATGCTAGAATTGTGGTAAATCATGCTAGAATTGTGGTAAATCTTGAATGTGGTAAATCTTGAATGTGGTAAATCATACTAGAATTGTGGTAAATCTTGAATGTGGTAAATCATGCTAGAATTGTGGTAAATCATGCTAGAATCGTGGTAAATCTTGAATGTGGTAAATCTTGAATGTGGTAAATCATACTAGAATTGTGGTAAATCTTGAATGTGGTAAATCATACTAGAATCGTGGTAAATCTTGAATGTGGTAAATCATACTAGAATGTGGTAAATCTTGAATGTGGTAAATCATGCTAGAATGTGGTAAATCTTGAATGTGGTAAATCATGCTAGAATGTGGTAAATCTTGAATGTGGTAAATCATGCTAGAATTGTGGTAAATCTTGAATGTGGTAAATCATACTAGAATCGTGGTAAATCTTGAATGTGGTAAATCATGCTAGAATGTGGTAAATCTTGAATGTGGTAAATCATGCTAGAATGTGGTAAATCTTGAATGTGGTAAATCATGCTAGAATGTGGTAAATCTTGAATGTGGTAAATCATACTAGAATCGTGGTAAATCTTGAATGTGGTAAATCATGCTAGAATTGTGGTAAATCTTGAATGTGGTAAATCTTGAATGTGGTAAATCATACTAGAATCGTGGTAAATCTTGAATGTGGTAAATCATACTAGAATCGTGGTAAATCTTGAATGTGGTAAATCATACTAGAATCGTGGTAAATCTTGAATGTGGTAAATCTTGAATGTGGTAAATCATACTAGAATTGTGGTAAATCTTGAATGTGGTAAATCATACTAGAATCGTGGTAAATCTTGAATGTGGTAAATCATACTAGAATGTGGTAAATCTTGAATGTGGTAAATCATGCTAGAATGTGGTAAATCTTGAATGTGGTAAATCATGCTAGAATGTGGTAAATCTTGAATGTGGTAAATCATACTAGAATCGTGGTAAATCTTGAATGTGGTAAATCATGCTAGAATGTGGTAAATCTTGAATGTGGTAAATCATACTAGAATCGTGGTAAATCTTGAATGTGGTAAATCATGCTAGAATTGTGGTAAATCTTGAATGTGGTAAATCATGCTAGAATCGTGGTAAATCTCGAATGTGGTAAATCTTGAATGTGGTAAATCATGCTAGAATTATGGTAAATCTTGAATGTGGTAAATCTTGAATGTGGTAAATCATGCTAGAATCGTGGTAAATCTTGAATGTGGTAAATCATGCTAGAATGTGGTAAATCTTGAATGTGGTAAGTCATGCTAGAATCGTGGTAAATCTTGAATGTGGTAAATCATACTAGAATCGTGGTAAATCTTGAATGTGGTAAATCATACTAGAATGTGGTAAATCTTGAATGTGGTAAATCATGCTAGAATGTGGTAAATCTTGAATGTGGTAAATCTTGAATGTGGTAAAACTTGAATGTGGTAAATCATACTAGAATCGTGGTAAATCTTGAATGTGGTAAATCATGCTACAATGTGGTAAATCGTGAATGTGGTAAATCATACTAGAATCGTGGTAAATCTTGAATGTGGTAAATCATACTAGAATGTGGTAAATCTTGAATGTGGTAAATTATACTAGAATGTGGTAAATCTTGAATGTGGTAAATCATACTAGAATGTGGTAAATCTTGAATGTGGTAAATCATGCTAGAATGTGGTAAATCTTGAATGTGGTAAATCATGCTAGAATTGTGGTAAATCTTGAATGTGGTAAATCATGCTAGAATTGTGGTAAATCTTGAATGTGGTAAATCATACTAGAATCGTGGTAAATCTTGAATGTGGTAAATCATGCTAGAATGTGGTAAATCTTGAATGTGGTAAATCATGCTAGAATGTGGTAAATCTTGAATGTGGTAAATCATGCTAGAATGTGGTAAATCTTGAATGTGGTAAATCATACTAGAATCGTGGTAAATCTTGAATGTGGTAAATCATGCTAGAATTGTGGTAAATCATGCTAGAATTGTGGTAAATCTTGAATGTGGTAAATCTTGAATGTGGTAAATCATACTAGAATTGTGGTAAATCTTGAATGTGGTAAATCATGCTAGAATTGTGGTAAATCATGCTAGAATCGTGGTAAATCTTGAATGTGGTAAATCTTGAATGTGGTAAATCATACTAGAATTGTGGTAAATCTTGAATGTGGTAAATCATACTAGAATCGTGGTAAATCTTGAATGTGGTAAATCATACTAGAATGTGGTAAATCTTGAATGTGGTAAATCATACTAGAATGTGGTAAATCTTGAATGTGGTAAATCATGCTAGAATGTGGTAAATCTTGAATGTGGTAAATCATGCTAGAATGTGGTAAATCTTGAATGTGGTAAATCATACTAGAATCGTGGTAAATCTTGAATGTGGTAAATCATGCTAGAATGTGGTAAATCTTGAATGTGGTAAATCATACTAGAATCGTGGTAAATCTTGAATGTGGTAAATCATGCTAGAATTGTGGTAAATCTTGAATGTGGTAAATCATGCTAGAATCGTGGTAAATCTTGAATGTGGTAAATCTTGAATGTGGTAAATCATGCTAGAATTGTGGTAAATCTTGAATGTGGTAAATCTTGAATGTGGTAAATCATGCTAGAATGTGGTAAATCTTGAATGTGGTAAATCATACTAGAATCGTGGTAAATCTTGAATGTGGTAAATCATGCTATAATTGTGGTAAATCTTGAATGTGGTAAATCATGCTAGAATCGTATTAAATCTTGAATGTGGTAAATCTTGAATGTGGTAAATCATGCTAGAATTGTGGTAAATCTTGAATGTGGTAAATCTTGAATGTGGTAAATCATACTAGAATCGTGGTAAATCTTGAATGTGGTAAATCATACTAGAATCGTGGTAAATCTTGAATGTGGTAAATCATACTAGAATCGTGGTAAATCTTGAATGTGGTAAATCATACTAGAATCGTGGTAAATCTTGAATGTGGTAAATCTTGAATGTGGTAAATCATACTAGAATTTTGGTAAATCTTGAATGTGGTAAATCATACTAGAATTGTGGTAAATCTTGAATGTGGTAAATCATGCTAGAATGTGGTAAATCTTGAATGTGGTAAATCATACTAGAATCGTGGTAAATCTTGAATGTGGTAAATCATGCTAGAATTGTGGTAAATCATGCTAGAATTGTGGTAAATCTTGAATGTGGTAAATCTTGAATGTGGTAAATCATACTAGAATTGTGGTAAATCTTGAATGTGGTAAATCATGCTAGAATTGTGGTAAATCATGCTAGAATCGTGGTAAATCTTGAATGTGGTAAATCTTGAATGTGGTAAATCATACTAGAATTGTGGTAAATCTTGAATGTGGTAAATCATACTAGAATCGTGGTAAATCTTGAATGTGGTAAATCATACTAGAATGTGGTAAATCTTGAATGTGGTAAATCATACTAGAATGTGGTAAATCTTGAATGTGGTAAATCATGCTAGAATGTGGTAAATCTTGAATGTGGTAAATCATGCTAGAATGTGGTAAATCTTGAATGTGGTAAATCATACTAGAATCGTGGTAAATCTTGAATGTGGTAAATCATGCTAGAATGTGGTAAATCTTGAATGTGGTAAATCATACTAGAATCGTGGTAAATCTTGAATGTGGTAAATCATGCTAGAATTGTGGTAAATCTTGAATGTGGTAAATCATGCTAGAATCGTGGTAAATCTTGAATGTGGTAAATCTTGAATGTGGTAAATCATGCTAGAATTGTGGTAAATCTTGAATGTGGTAAATCTTGAATGTGGTAAATCATGCTAGAATGTGGTAAATCTTGAATGTGGTAAATCATACTAGAATCGTGGTAAATCTTGAATGTGGTAAATCATGCTATAATTGTGGTAAATCTTGAATGTGGTAAATCATGCTAGAATCGTATTAAATCTTGAATGTGGTAAATCTTGAATGTGGTAAATCATGCTAGAATTGTGGTAAATCTTGAATGTGGTAAATCTTGAATGTGGTAAATCATACTAGAATCGTGGTAAATCTTGAATGTGGTAAATCATACTAGAATCGTGGTAAATCTTGAATGTGGTAAATCATACTAGAATCGTGGTAAATCTTGAATGTGGTAAATCATACTAGAATCGTGGTAAATCTTGAATGTGGTAAATCTTGAATGTGGTAAATCTTGAATGTGGTAAATCATACTAGAATTTTGGTAAATCTTGAATGTGGTAAATCATACTAGAATTGTGGTAAATCTTGAATGTGGTAAATCATACTAGAATCGTGGTAAATCTTGAATGTGGTAAATCATACTAGAATGTGGTAAATCTTGAATGTGGTAAATTATACTAGAATGTGCTAAATCTTGAATGTGATAAATCATGAATGTGGTAAATCATACTAGAATTTTGGTAAATCTTGAATGTGGTAAATCATACTAGAATTGTGGTAAATCTTGAATGTGGTAAATCATACTAGAATCGTGGTAAATCTTGAATGTGGTAAATCATGCTAGAATGTGGTAAATCTTGAATGTGGTAAATCATACTAGAATTGTGGTAAATCTTGAATGTGGTAAATCTTGAATGTGGTAAATTATACTAGAATGTGGTAAATCTTGAATGTGGTAAATCTTGAATGTGGTAAATCATACTAGAAACGTGGTAAATCTTGAATGTGGTAAATCATGCTAGAATGTGGTAAATCTTGAATGTGGTAAATCATACTAGAATCATGGTAAATCTTGAATGTGGTAAATCATGCTAGAATTGTGGTAAATCTTGAATGTGGTAAATCATGCTAGAATCGTGGTAAATCTTGAATGTGGTAAATCTTGAATGTGGTAAATCATGCTAGAATTGTGGTAAATCTTGAATGTGGTAAATCTTGAATGTGGTAAATCATGCTAGAATGTGGTAAATCTTGAATGTGGTAAGTCATGCTAGAATCGTGGTAAATCTTGAATGTGGTAAATCATACTAGAATCGTGGTAAATCTTGAATGTGGTAAATCATACTAGAATGTGGTAAATCTTGAATGTGGTAAATCATGCTAGAATGTGGTAAATCTTGAATGTGGTAAATCATGCTAGAATGTGGTAAATCATGCTAGAATTGTGGTAAATCTTGAATGTGGTAAATCATACTAGAATCGTGGTAAATCTTGAATGTGGTAAATCATGCTAGAATGTGGTAAATCTTGAATGTGGTAAATCATGCTAGAATGTGGTAAATCTTGAATGTGGTAAATCATGCTAGAATGTGGTAAATCTTGAATGTGGTAAATCATACTAGAATCGTGGTAAATCTTGAATGTGGTAAATCATGCTAGAATTGTGGTAAATCTTGAATGTGGTAAATCTTGAATGTGGTAAATCATACTAGAATCGTGGTAAATCTTGAATGTGGTAAATCATACTAGAATCGTGGTAAATCTTGAATGTGGTAAATCATACTAGAATCGTGGTAAATCTTGAATGTGGTAAATCATACTAGAATCGTGGTAAATCTTGAATGTGGTAAATCATACTAGAATCGTGGTAAATCTTGAATGTGGTAAATCTTGAATGTGGTAAATCTTGAATGTGGTAAATCATACTAGAATTGTGGTAAATCTTGAATGTGGTAAATCATACTAGAATCGTGGTAAATCTTGAATGTGGTAAATCATGCTAGAATGTGGTAAATCTTGAATGTGGTAAATCATGCTAGAATGTGGTAAATCTTGAATGTGGTAAATCTTGAATGTGGTAAATCATACTAGAATTGTGGTAAATCTTGAATGTGGTAAATCATACTAGAATCGTGGTAAATCTTGAATGTGGTAAATCATACTAGAATGTGGTAAATCTTGAATGTGGTAAATCATGCTAGAATGTGGTAAATCTTGAATGTGGTAAATCATGCTAGAATGTGGTAAATCTTGAATGTGGTAAATCATACTAGAATCGTGGTAAATCTTGAATGTGGTAAATCATGCTAGAATGTGGTAAATCTTGAATGTGGTAAATCATGCTAGAATGTGGTAAATCTTGAATGTGGTAAGTCATGCTAGAATCGTGGTAAATCTTGAATGTGGTAAATCATACTAGAATCGTGGTAAATCTTGAATGTGGTAAATCATACTAGAATGTGGTAAATCTTGAATGTGGTAAATCATGCTAGAATGTGGTAAATCTTGAATGTGGTAAATCATGCTAGAATGTGGTAAATCTTGAATGTGGTAAATCATGCTAGAATTGTGGTAAATCTTGAATGTGGTAAATCATACTAGAATCGTGGTAAATCTTGAATGTGGTAAATCATGCTAGAATGTGGTAAATCTTGAATGTGGTAAATCATGCTAGAATGTGGTAAATCTTGAATGTGGTAAATCATGCTAGAATGTGGTAAATCTTGAATGTGGTAAATCATACTAGAATCGTGGTAAATCTTGAATGTGGTAAATCATGCTAGAATTGTGGTAAATCTTGAATGTGGTAAATCTTGAATGTGGTAAATCATGCTAGAATGTGGTAAATCTTGAATGTGGTAAATCATACTAGAATCGTGGTAAATCTTGAATGTGGTAAATCATACTAGAATCGTGGTAAATCTTGAATGTGGTAAATCTTGAATGTGGTAAATCATACTAGAATTGTGGTAAATCTTGAATGTGGTAAATCATACTAGAATCGTGGTAAATCTTGAATGTGGTAAATCATGCTAGAATGTGGTAAATCTTGAATGTGGTAAATCATACTAGAATCGTGGTAAATCTTGAATGTGGTAAATCATGCTAGAATTGTGGTAAATCTTGAATGTGGTAAATCATGCTAGAATCGTGGTAAATCTTGAATGTGGTAAATCTTGAATGTGGTAAATCATGCTAGAATTATGGTAAATCTTGAATGTGGTAAATCTTGAATGTGGTAAATCATGCTAGAATCGTGGTAAATCTTGAATGTGGTAAATCATGCTAGAATGTGGTAAATCTTGAATGTGGTAAGTCATGCTAGAATCGTGGTAAATCTTGAATGTGGTAAATCATACTAGAATCGTGGTAAATCTTGAATGTGGTAAATCATACTAGAATGTGGTAAATCTTGAATGTGGTAAATCATGCTAGAATGTGGTAAATCTTGAATGTGGTAAATCTTGAATGTGGTAAAACTTGAATGTGGTAAATCATACTAGAATCGTGGTAAATCTTGAATGTGGTAAATCATGCTACAATGTGGTAAATCGTGAATGTGGTAAATCATACTAGAATCGTGGTAAATCTTGAATGTGGTAAATCATACTAGAATGTGGTAAATCTTGAATGTGGTAAATTATACTAGAATGTGGTAAATCTTGAATGTGGTAAATCATACTAGAATGTGGTAAATCTTGAATGTGGTAAATCATGCTAGAATGTGGTAAATCTTGAATGTGGTAATTCATGCTAGAATTGTGGTAAATCTTGAATGTGGTAAATCATGCTAGAATTGTGGTAAATCTTGAATGTGGTAAATCATACTAGAATCGTGGTAAATCTTGAATGTGGTAAATCATGCTAGAATGTGGTAAATCTTGAATGTGGTAAATCATGCTAGAATGTGGTAAATCTTGAATGTGGTAAATCATGCTAGAATGTGGTAAATCTTGAATGTGGTAAATCATACTAGAATCGTGGTAAATCTTGAATGTGGTAAATCATGCTAGAATTGTGGTAAATCATGCTAGAATTGTGGTAAATCTTGAATGTGGTAAATCTTGAATGTGGTAAATCATACTAGAATTGTGGTAAATATTGAATGTGGTAAATCATGCTATAATTGTGGTAAATCTTGAATGTGGTAAATCATGCTAGAATCGTGGTAAATCTTGAATGTGGTAAATCTTGAATGTGGTAAATCATGCTAGAATTGTGGTAAATCTTGAATGTGGTAAATCTTGAATGTGGTAAATCATACTAGAATCATGGTAAATCTTGAATGTGGTAAATCATACTAGAATCGTGGTAAATCTTGAATGTGGTAAATCATACTAGAATCGTGGTAAATCTTGAATGTGGTAAATCATACTAGAATCGTGGTAAATCTTGAATGTGGTAAATCTTGAATGTGGTAAATCATGCTAGAATGTGGTAAATCTTGAATGTGGTAAATCATGCTAGAATTGTGGTAAATCTTGAATGTGGTAAATCATACTAGAATCGTGGTAAATCTTGAATGTGGTAAATCATGCTAGAATGTGGTAAATCTTGAATGTGGTAAATCATGCTAGAATGTGGTAAATCTTGAATGTGGTAAATCATGCTAGAATGTGGTAAATCTTGAATGTGGTAAATCATACTAGAATCGTGGTAAATCTTGAATGTGGTAAATCATGCTAGAATTGTGGTAAATCATGCTAGAATTGTGGTAAATCTTGAATGTGGTAAATCTTGAATGTGGTAAATCATACTAGAATTGTGGTAAATCTTGAATGTGGTAAATCATGCTAGAATTGTGGTAAATCATGCTAGAATCGTGGTAAATCTTGAATGTGGTAAATCTTGAATGTGGTAAATCATGCTAGAATCGTGGTAAATCTTGAATGTGGTAAATCTTGAATGTGGTAAATCATACTAGAATTGTGGTAAATCTTGAATGTGGTAAATCATACTAGAATCGTGGTAAATCTTGAATGTGGTAAATCATACTAGAATGTGGTAAATCTTGAATGTGGTAAATCATACTAGAATGTGGTAAATCTTGAATGTGGTAAATCATGCTAGAATGTGGTAAATCTTGAATGTGGTAAATCATGCTAGAATGTGGTAAATCTTGAATGTGGTAAATCTTGAATGTGGTAAATCATGCTAGAATGTGGTAAATCTTGAATGTGGTAAATCATGCTAGAATGTGGTAAATCTTGAATGTGGTAAATCTTGAATGTGGTAAATCATACTAGAATCGTGGTAAATCTTGAATGTGGTAAATCATGCTAGAATGTGGTAAATCTTGAATGTGGTAAATCATACTAGAATCATGGTAAATCTTGAATGTGGTAAATCATGCTAGAATTGTGGTAAATCTTGAATGTGGTAAATCATGCTAGAATCGTGGTAAATCTTAAATGTGGTAAATCTTGAATGTGGTAAATCATGCTAGAATTGTGGTAAATCTTGAATGTGGTAAATCTTGAATGTGGTAAATCTTGAATGTGGTAAATCATGCTAGAATGTGGTAAATCTTGAATGTGGTAAGTCATGCTAGAATCGTGGTAAATCTTGAATGTGGTAAATCATACTAGAATCGTGGTAAATCTTGAATGTGGTAAATCATACTAGAATGTGGTAAATCTTGAATGTGGTAAATCATGCTAGAATGTGGTAAATCTTGAATGTGGTAAATCATGCTAGAATGTGGTAAATCATGCTAGAATTGTGGTAAATCTTGAATGTGGTAAATCATACTAGAATCGTGGTAAATTTTGAATGTGGTAAATCATGCTAGAATGTGGTAAATCTTGAATGTGGTAAATCATGCTAGAATGTGGTAAATCTTGAATGTGGTAAATCATACTAGAATCGTGGTAAATCTTGAATGTGGTAAATCATGCTAGAATGTGGTAAATCTTGAATGTGGTAAATCATGCTAGAATGTGGTAAATCTTGAATGTGGTAAATCTTGAATGTGGTAAATCATACTAGAATCGTGGTAAATCTTGAATGTGGTAAATCATACTAGAATCGTGGTAAATCTTGAATGTGGTAAATCTTGAATGTGGTAAATCATACTAGAATTGTGGTAAATCTTGAATGTGGTAAATCATACTAGAATCGTGGTAAATCTTGAATGTGGTAAATCATGCTAGAATGTGGTAAATCTTGAATGTGGTAAATCTTGAATGTGGTAAATCATGCTAGAATTGTGGTAAATCTTGAATGTGGTAAATCTTGAATGTGGTAAATCATACTAGAATCATGGTAAATCTTGAATGTGGTAAATCATACTAGAATCGTGGTAAATCTTGAATGTGGTAAATCATACTAGAATCGTGGTAAATCTTGAATGTGGTAAATCATACTAGAATCGTGGTAAATCTTGAATGTGGTAAATCTTGAATGTGGTAAATCATGCTAGAATGTGGTAAATCTTGAATGTGGTAAATCATGCTAGAATTGTGGTAAATCTTGAATGTGGTAAATCATACTAGAATCGTGGTAAATCTTGAATGTGGTAAATCATGCTAGAATGTGGTAAATCTTGAATGTGGTAAATCATGCTAGAATGTGGTAAATCTTGAATGTGGTAAATCATGCTAGAATGTGGTAAATCTTGAATGTGGTAAATCATACTAGAATCGTGGTAAATCTTGAATGTGGTAAATCATGCTAGAATTGTGGTAAATCATGCTAGAATTGTGGTAAATCTTGAATGTGGTAAATCTTGAATGTGGTAAATCATACTAGAATTGTGGTAAATCTTGAATGTGGTAAATCATGCTAGAATTGTGGTAAATCATGCTAGAATCGTGGTAAATCTTGAATGTGGTAAATCTTGAATGTGGTAAATCATACTAGAATTGTGGTAAATCTTGAATGTGGTAAATCATACTAGAATCGTGGTAAATCTTGAATGTGGTAAATCATACTAGAATGTGGTAAATCTTGAATGTGGTAAATCATACTAGAATGTGGTAAATCTTGAATGTGGTAAATCATGCTAGAATGTGGTAAATCTTGAATGTGGTAAATCATGCTAGAATGTGGTAAATCTTGAATGTGGTAAATCTTGAATGTGGTAAATCATGCTAGAATGTGGTAAATCTTGAATGTGGTAAATCATGCTAGAATGTGGTAAATCTTGAATGTGGTAAATCTTGAATGTGGTAAATCATACTAGAATCGTGGTAAATCTTGAATGTGGTAAATCATGCTAGAATGTGGTAAATCTTGAATGTGGTAAATCATACTAGAATCATGGTAAATCTTGAATGTGGTAAATCATGCTAGAATTGTGGTAAATCTTGAATGTGGTAAATCATGCTAGAATCGTGGTAAATCTTAAATGTGGTAAATCTTGAATGTGGTAAATCATGCTAGAATTGTGGTAAATCTTGAATGTGGTAAATCTTGAATGTGGTAAATCTTGAATGTGGTAAATCATGCTAGAATGTGGTAAATCTTGAATGTGGTAAGTCATGCTAGAATCGTGGTAAATCTTGAATGTGGTAAATCATACTAGAATCGTGGTAAATCTTGAATGTGGTAAATCATACTAGAATGTGGTAAATCTTGAATGTGGTAAATCATGCTAGAATGTGGTAAATCTTGAATGTGGTAAATCATGCTAGAATGTGGTAAATCATGCTAGAATTGTGGTAAATCTTGAATGTGGTAAATCATACTAGAATCGTGGTAAATTTTGAATGTGGTAAATCATGCTAGAATGTGGTAAATCTTGAATGTGGTAAATCATGCTAGAATGTGGTAAATCTTGAATGTGGTAAATCATACTAGAATCGTGGTAAATCTTGAATGTGGTAAATCATGCTAGAATGTGGTAAATCTTGAATGTGGTAAATCATGCTAGAATGTGGTAAATCTTGAATGTGGTAAATCTTGAATGTGGTAAATCATACTAGAATCGTGGTAAATCTTGAATGTGGTAAATCATACTAGAATCGTGGTAAATCTTGAATGTGGTAAATCTTGAATGTGGTAAATCATACTAGAATTGTGGTAAATCTTGAATGTGGTAAATCATACTAGAATCGTGGTAAATCTTGAATGTGGTAAATCATGCTAGAATGTGGTAAATCTTGAATGTGGTAAATCATGCTAGAATGTGGTAAATCTTGAATGTGGTAAATCTTGAATGTGGTAAATCATACTAGAATTGTGGTAAATCTTGAATGTGGTAAATCATACTAGAATCGTGGTAAATCTTGAATGTGGTAAATCATACTAGAATGTGGTAAATCTTGAATGTGGTAAATCATGCTAGAATGTGGTAAATCTTGAATGTGGTAAATCATGCTAGAATGTGGTAAATCTTGAATGTGGTAAATCATACTAGAATCGTGGTAAATCTTGAATGTGGTAAATCATGCTAGAATGTGGTAAATCTTGAATGTGGTAAATCATGCTAGAATGTGGTAAATCTTGAATGTGGTAAGTCATGCTAGAATCGTGGTAAATCTTGAATGTGGTAAATCATACTAGAATCGTGGTAAATCTTGAATGTGGTAAATCATACTAGAATGTGGTAAATCTTGAATGTGGTAAATCATGCTAGAATGTGGTAAATCTTGAATGTGGTAAATCATGCTAGAATGTGGTAAATCTTGAATGTGGTAAATCATGCTAGAATTGTGGTAAATCTTGAATGTGGTAAATCATACTAGAATCGTGGTAAATCTTGAATGTGGTAAATCATGCTAGAATGTGGTAAATCTTGAATGTGGTAAATCATGCTAGAATGTGGTAAATCTTGAATGTGGTAAATCATGCTAGAATGTGGTAAATCTTGAATGTGGTAAATCATACTAGAATCGTGGTAAATCTTGAATGTGGTAAATCATGCTAGAATTGTGGTAAATCTTGAATGTGGTAAATCTTGAATGTGGTAAATCATGCTAGAATGTGGTAAATCTTGAATGTGGTAAATCATACTAGAATCGTGGTAAATCTTGAATGTGGTAAATCATACTAGAATGTGGTAAATCTTGAATGTGGTAAATCATGCTAGAATGTGGTAAATCTTGAATGTGGTAAATCATGCTAGAATGTGGTAAATCTTGAATGTGGTAAATCATACTAGAATCGTGGTAAATCTTGAATGTGGTAAATCATGCTAGAATGTGGTAAATCTTGAATGTGGTAAATCATACTAGAATCGTGGTAAATCTTGAATGTGGTAAATCATGCTAGAATTGTGGTAAATCTTGAATGTGGTAAATCATGCTAGAATCGTGGTAAATCTTGAATGTGGTAAATCTTGAATGTGGTAAATCATGCTAGAATTATGGTAAATCTTGAATGTGGTAAATCTTGAATGTGGTAAATCATGCTAGAATCGTGGTAAATCTTGAATGTGGTAAATCATGCTAGAATGTGGTAAATCTTGAATGTGGTAAGTCATGCTAGAATCGTGGTAAATCTTGAATGTGGTAAATCATACTAGAATCGTGGTAAATCTTGAATGTGGTAAATCATACTAGAATGTGGTAAATCTTGAATGTGGTAAATCATGCTAGAATGTGGTAAATCTTGAATGTGGTAAATCTTGAATGTGGTAAAACTTGTATGTGGTAAATCATACTAGAATCGTGGTAAATCTTGAATGTGGTAAATCATGCTACAATGTGGTAAATCGTGAATGTGGTAAATCATACTAGAATCGTGGTAAATCTTGAATGTGGTAAATCATACTAGAATGTGGTAAATTTTGAATGTGGTAAATTATACTAGAATGTGGTAAATCTTGAATGTGGTAAATCATACTAGAATGTGGTAAATCTTGAATGTGGTAAATCATGCTAGAATGTGGTAAATCTTGAATGTGGTAAATCATGCTAGAATTGTGGTAAATCTTGAATGTGGTAAATCATGCTAGAATTGTGGTAAATCTTGAATGTGGTAAATCATACTAGAATCGTGGTAAATCTTGAATGTGGTAAATCATGCTAGAATGTGGTAAATCTTGAATGTGGTAAATCATGCTAGAATGTGGTAAATCTTGAATGTGGTAAATCATGCTAGAATGTGGTAAATCTTGAATGTGGTAAATCATACTAGAATCGTGGTAAATCTTGAATGTGGTAAATCATGCTAGAATTGTGGTAAATCATGCTAGAATTGTGGTAAATCTTGAATGTGGTAAATCTTGAATGTGGTAAATCATACTAGAATTGTGGTAAATCTTGAATGTGGTAAATCATGCTAGAATTGTGGTAAATCATGCTAGAATCGTGGTAAATCTTGAATGTGGTAAATCATACTAGAATTGTGGTAAATCTTGAATGTGGTAAATCATACTAGAATCGTGGTAAATCTTGAATGTGGTAAATCATACTAGAATGTGGTAAATCTTGAATGTGGTAAATCATACTAGAATGTGGTAAATCTTGAATGTGGTAAATCATGCTAGAATGTGGTAAATCTTGAATGTGGTAAATCATGCTAGAATGTGGTAAATCTTGAATGTGGTAAATCATACTAGAATCGTGGTAAATCTTGAATGTGGTAAATCATGCTAGAATGTGGTAAATCTTGAATGTGGTAAATCATACTAGAATCGTGGTAAATCTTGAATGTGGTAAATCATGCTAGAATTGTGGTAAATCTTGAATGTGGTAAATCATGCTAGAATCGTGGTAAATCTTGAATGTGGTAAATCTTGAATGTGGTAAATCATGCTAGAATTGTGGTAAATCTTGAATGTGGTAAATCATGCTAGAATGTGGTAAATCTTGAATGTGGTAAATCATACTAGAATCGTGGTAAATCTTGAATGTGGTAAATCATGCTATAATTGTGGTAAATCTTGAATGTGGTAAATCATGCTAGAATCGTATTAAATCTTGAATGTGGTAAATCTTGAATGTGGTAAATCATGCTAGAATTGTGGTAAATCTTGAATGTGGTAAATCTTGAATGTGGTAAATCATACTAGAATCGTGGTAAATCTTGAATGTGGTAAATCATACTAGAATCGTGGTAAATCTTGAATGTGGTAAATCATACTAGAATCGTGGTAAATCTTGAATGTGGTAAATCATACTAGAATCGTGGTAAATCTTGAATGTGGTAAATCTTGAATGTGGTAAATCATACTAGAATTTTGGTAAATCTTGAATGTGGTAAATCATACTAGAATTGTGGTAAATCTTGAATGTGGTAAATCATACTAGAATCGTGGTAAATCTTGAATGTGGTAAATCATACTAGAATGTGGTAAATCTTGAATGTGGTAAATTATACTAGAATGTGCTAAATCTTGAATGTGATAAATCATGAATGTGGTAAATCATACTAGAATTTTGGTAAATCTTGAATGTGGTAAATCATACTAGAATTGTGGTAAATCTTGAATGTGGTAAATCATACTAGAATCGTGGTAAATCTTGAATGTGGTAAATCATGCTAGAATGTGGTAAATCTTGAATGTGGTAAATCATACTAGAATTGTGGTAAATCTTGAATGTGGTAAATCTTGAATGTGGTAAATTATACTAGAATGTGGTAAATCTTGAAAGTGGTAAATCTTGAATGTGGTAAATCATACTAGAAACGTGGTAAATCTTGAATGTGGTAAATCATGCTATAATCGTGGTAAATCTTGAATGTGGTAAATCATGCTAGAATGTGGTAAATCTTGAATGTGGTAAATCATGCTATAATCGTGGTAAATCTTGAATGTGGTAAATCATGCTGGTAAGCTAAGGTAAATCATGAATGTGGTAAATCTTGAATGTGGTAAATCATGGTAAACTATGGTAAATCATACTAGAACGTGGTAGATCGTGGTAAACTATGGTAAATCATACTAGAACGTGGTAGATCGTGGTAAACTATGATAAATCCTGGTAAGCTATGGTAAATCATGAAATTATTCCCTTCCAGTGCCGTAACATGCCTCTCGACGACAAAAAACTCTCACAACGAAATGTGCATGCAGGGGCAAAACTGCAGTGGGGTAAAACTAGTTGGGATAAAACTGTGGCTCTGCAGTCAGACCCTTCTTGATAAAGTTCATGATTTTAGACAATAACTCACAAAGTGAGTTTTCCAGCCGCAATTATGATGTAGACGACATTAAACTGTTTCTCAAATAAATGAAGAACAAGAGAGGGGTGTTGGTCAATGAGTACTTCCCAGTAGTACTTTCAACAGAATTTCATGGCTGAAGGCTGTTTTTCAAACAAGGAGGTGTACAGGTTAAAGAAAATAGTGTGAAAAGTCAATATGGATTTAAATGATGGCAGTGAAAAAGCTTAAATCAATGAATATGAATCATAGTCTGATTTTATTTTTAAGTATGGCTGAAGTGTGTATTGCATCATTGAATGTGAATGATGCAAGAAATAGTAAAAAAAAAAGTAATTAAACAGAAAAAATAGATGTTACTTTTATCCAAGAAACACACAGTGATGTTAAAAATGCTGCTGATTCTGTCCTCAGTCACAACACCACACTTAGTGGGGGTGGTATTTTATTTACTAAGAGTTTTTGTCCAGTCTCTTATCAAGTTGATGAGATTGTAAAAGGAAGAATTTTAAAAATGTGTTTGTCTATGCTACAAAGGCAGCAATGGAACAGTTGGTGTTTTTAGATGCCCTTAGTACCACGTTACAAAAATACTGAAGAATATTTATTTTTAGGAGGAGATTTTAATTGTACGGAAAATAATATTGACACAAATCACATTGAGCCCCATATGCCTTCACGTGACCATCTCATTAAGATGATAAATGTGAATGATTTATGTGATGTTTGGAAGCATTTTCATAATGGACAGAGACATGGTATTGGGCTTTTTCTTTTGAAATCAAATTAAACCACATAGTGCATACTGGCATTTCAATACTAACTTATTGTGTAGTTAGGATGTATTTTGGGAAGGAAAAAAAAAAAAAAAAAGAAGATTCATTTCAAGACTTTGATTTTGGAAAGGTCCAAATAAAACAATTTTGTCAACAGTACACTGCAATGTCACCAAAGAGTTAAATAGTTCTATGAAGGCCTTGGAGGCAGAGATAATTAAATTACACAGTTTAGCTGATTCAACAAGTAATCATAATTACACAGAGATTATCTCAAATAAGAAAACCCAGCTAGCAGATCTATACTGGGGTTGAAAATACAAGGAGCTCTGGTTCGTTCTCGTTTTTTAAGTATTGAACAGATGGATGCACCATCTAAATATTTTTTTTTAGCCTTGAAAACGTTTTTTTTGCATGCTTTGTGCTCTGAGGCAGGAGTGATTTAATCTAGTCATGCGGAAATACGGAAAAGAGCTTGTTGTTTTTATGAAAACCTATACAAGAATGAGTTGGGATCAGGATGGGATTCTGAGAGTGTTTTTTTTTTTATTTTATTTTGAAGTGTCAGAGCGGGCCAATGCAGAGCTCTCGGGTGCTTTAAGCCTGGGGAGTTGCACAAGGCCCTTCAAGGCATGGATTCCGGAATTGACGGCCTTTTTGGACAGAGGTTGGGGAGGACCTTTTGCGGGTGCTTAATGACAGTTTGGGCTCAGGCCGGTTGCCATTGAGTATTTTTTTTATTGCCGTTTTATTACGATTGCGATTAAAAATGTTTTTTTTTTTAATGCTCTTTATCTTCTGTATTATTCAACAAAGACGAGCAATAAATCATTGTATAGTAATGGTGGGAATCTTTAGGCACCTCACGATCCGATTTCGATTGTGATTCTGGGAGGCACGATCCGATTCCAAAACTTGAAAAATTAAAACAATTGCATGTTCAGAATTTTAAATATAAAGGCTAAACTAATATATCTTCAAAACATAAAAAGCTAGTAAATAATAAAGAGGAACAAAAAACATATTACAAGCAATGAACAAAGAGTGCTTTCAGTATTTAAGAGTATCTGAACTGTGAGTGGTTTTACTGAATCAAACCGTTCCTTACAGAGCATGCAACACAGCATCTTGTCCAAGCCCTGGTCATTTCTAGGCTTGAATACTGCAATGCGCTTCTGGCTGGACTTCCATCGTGTGCAATCAAAACACTTCAATTGATTCATAACGCAGCGGCACGTCTTGTCTTCAATGAGCCCAGAAGGGCCCATGTCACACCTCTCTTCATCTCTCTGCACTGGCTACCACTCGCTGCCCGCATTAAGTTCAAGGCTTTGACGCTTGCTTATGGATCCACCACAAGCTCAGCACCCGCATACTTCCACTCGATCCTACGAGTCTAAACCCCTACCAGAAGCCTCCGCTCAGCTAAAGAGCGGTGTTACCATCCCAGAGAGGCATGAAATCCCTCTCCAGAACTTTTTCATTCACTGTTCCCGGCTGGTGGAACAATCTTCCCACCTCCATCCGGATAGCAGAATCACTAACATCATTCAAAAAACAGCTAAAAACCCATCTCTTCCGTGAGCACTTAATCTCATCATAAAAAAAAAAAAATGTTCCTCTATCTTTCTCTACACCCTCCCTATTCTAGATTACGCTACACTGAGCAATGCCCGAAACGTAGTATTTAAGGCACTTCTTGCGTTTCTACGCCTCTTCATAACGGATCGCTTCCTGTACTCCTCAGTTGTAAGTCGCTTTGGATAAAAGCGTCTGATAAATGCATAAATGTAAATGTAAATGTACTGTTGCTTGATTATTAATGATGACATCATAGACAGCGGGAGATCTGCATTCACAATAATGCACAGATCTCTTTTGAAATATAAGATGTGGTTTGTCCTGTCTGTTTAATAACTTGAGATATTACTGACCGTGTTTACATACATTTTACATCATAAAAGCATTTTGAGACGCGCACAGAGACGCATGCGCAAGCACTCTTCACAAAGTGTGGCGCGAGCATTTGAAACTGAAAGCCTTCTGACAGTGACTTAACTATTTTAGTATACAAGCACACTGCATTCCAAACAAAATAAATGATGCGTTCGTAGAGCATTTGTAAGGAAAATACCAACGGGCGAGAACACACTGTAAGCGTAACATCAAGCAAAAGTGCACGTTTCTCACAGCACGTATCCTGTGCAACGAAGCCTGCGAATGTCATTGTAATTCGCTTCAACCTTTCCAAACGTTGTGAAATAATATTTTATGGTTTGAGTGGTGTGTGTGTGTGTGTGTGAGAGGAAATGGAAGCAAGCAGAATACGGGTGTTTCTAAAACACGCAGTGCCATCGTGCACCTGCAGTTAAAATCTAAGCTCAGAATTGATCCAGAATCTTTGGAGAGAGAATCGTTTCTCCCACCTCTATTGTACAGTATGACCAACACAATATTAGATTGATTAAACACAAATTGTTCTTTCCTTTATTCCAGGCCTGTAGGCGTAACGTGCCAAAGTTGATGCTTCTTCTGCAGACTGCTTTACTCTTGCGTGTCACGTGACCAGAGTGTAATCGCAGCCTTTGCGTTTACAAAATCGTGTTTTATCATATCGCGATATTATCGCATGATTATACTGTGCACGTAACATCAGAAACTGTTAAATGCTTTGGGTGTGGTACTTTAGGGCATGTGATTCGTTCGTGCCCGGAGAGAGTAGCTGAGAGCCATGCAGCTGCTAACGCAGCGGGACCGTCGTCCATTCAGGCTGAAAGCAGGGCCTCTTTACCGGACGAATCGCATGGTATTGTGCAGGAAGAAAACCGAGATGTTAGTGATAAAGAAAATGAGGTGATGGAAGATTTAGCGAATGAACAAAAAGTACAAGATGACGTTGGGAGCAGACCTAAATGTTGGTCATACCGTGACTAGAGTAACAGAGTCCGTGTTGTTTAATGAGGAATATGTTTTGATGGATGCTGATCTTTCCAAATTGTCAACAAAGAGAAAAAAAAAAAACTGAAAAAAATCAAAAACTGAACAAGTTACAAAAGTGTCAAAGATAAATCCAATGAGCTGTTCTTAGTCAGATGAATGATTAATAAACTCATATGATTGTGAAAGTGATGTGAATGGAGACACGCAGATGGATGTGGAGAGTGCTTATTCTTTCACCAGAATCCAATCATTCTTACAAAAAACAAAAGGCATGAGATCTGTGAAAGCTGATGATTTTTCTCTGCTGTCAAAGAGTGTGAATGTGCATTTTCATTCAGCGCATCTCCTTCACTCGTTCCGCCATGTGCTGCTCATGCGCGTTGGGTCTGTTTACATCAGTGCGCGTTCCTCTTTGACGTGTTGTTCATTTTAAACGGTTGATGGGTAAAGTATTCTTAAAATGCATTCTAAAAATCTGAATAATTTGTAATAAATAATTATTTGCGGTATTATATTTTGAAGTGCCCACAATAACAGTATCGTGCATGTTCATTATTGTGATATATCGTAGACCGGCACATGTCTACAGTGGTGGGACATAGGGAAGGGTAAGATAAAACAGATGTGCCTATGTGTGTCTTTTTTTTTTTTCATGTCTATGAAAGCTTTGAAGAGAGAAATAGTGAATCTGCAAGATTCGGCACAGGAGGAGGAGAACATTTTAAAGTTCTAAAAAGAAAAAAGTCAGCTCTGTGTAAACTGTTGGGTCATTTATAATTTAGTTGCAGGAGAGCGATACTTACTCTTTTCCCCAAAAAAGGAGATTTACAAGAGATTAAGAACTGGCGCCCAGTGGCTCTTGACCAGACTTATTCTATACCCAACAGGTTGATATCTGACAACATATTTCTAATTCGAGATGTTTTGGATCTCTCCAATTTATTGGGCTGTGAAATTTGTTTGATTTCAATAGATCAAGAAAAGGCATTTGACAGAGTTGGACATCAGTACTTGTGGCAAATGCTAGACGTGTTTGGGTTCAGCTCTGGTCTTATAAACATGATTTGAGTCTTGTATAGTGACATTGAGAGATTTTAAAGATCAACAGTGGTTTAAGTGCTCCCTTTAAAGTTCAGAGGGGAGTCAGACAAGGCTGTTCTTTATCTGGCATGTTGTACTCCCTGGCCATAGAGCCTTTCCTGCACAAATTAAGATAATCTCTTTTGGGTGTAAACCTTCCTGGGTGTGAAACTGTTTTTAAACTATCTGCTTATGCCGATGATGTTGTTGTCATTGTCAAGAAACAAGAAGATATTGACACCCTCATAAAAAATATTAATGATTTTGGTGTATTGTCATCTGTGAAGATTAACTGGAAAAAAATTGAAGCCATAACAAACAGTGATAAGTTAAACAGAAAACTTGTTTTACCTGATGGGTTAATTTGGAATCTTGCCACACGTCTTTTAAAGGAACACTCCGACTTTTTGGGACTTTAGCTTATTCACCGTATCCCCCAGAGTTAGATAAGTCCAGGAACTTTGCTGCCGTACCATGGGTGCAGCGGCACAATGATATTACGCAGCGCCTGAAAATAGTCCCCAGCACGCTCTCTGTGCAAGCAGGTTGTCACGTTGGTTATGTTGAAGGGAGTTATTTTCAGGCGCTGCGTAATATCATTGTGCCGCTGCACCCATGGTACAGCAGCAAAGTTCCTGGATTATTACGCAGGAATGAGAGTATAGTCCCTAGCCATATCGGTCTAGAAAATTGAACTTTTCATTTTCCGTCGGTCTTAGTACATGATGTAACTATACACATCACAACATGTAAATAGGAAAATGTTGGTGTTATTTTGTCACTTATTGAGCAGTAGGCTAGCTGGAGCCGTTTACCTCCAGTCTTTGTGCTAAGCTAGGCTAGCGGTGGGTGCGTCAGACAGAGTTATGGCACGCACGGAAATAAAAATGGTATGTATAAACTTATCTAACTCTGGGGGATACGGCGAATAAGCTAAAGTCCCAAAAAGTCGGCGTGTTCCTTTAAAGGTCGTACACTAGTTATTAACAACCTAGTATCATCCATGCATCCGAACCATTTTAACCTGAGACGGGAATTTGGGTTTTGCTGAACCTTTATTTTTGATGGACCTGAGCGCTCATAAACTCTGTAATCTCCCAAAGTTTTATCAAAGACTGTTCACTGTGTGGGGGATGTTCCATAAAAAGAGCGAAACAAGCCGTGAGTCCTTGTCATGGCTGTTGAAAGAACCAGTAGTGAATGGGACTCGCTTTAATGTAGAACAAATAACAGGACCCTTTGTGATGCAGTTGTTCTGTTCGGCTGGGGTTGCTACATTGGGACATGTGGACCAAGTTTGATAAACGCTGCAGATCTAGCCTCTCATGTGGGAGTTAGATCCATCAGGTTCATAAATCATCTGCTGAACATGTGGAAGTGTGAACTTACAAAGGCTGAAATATCTTTGCTAAGTGACTAACAGTTGACCAGTACAGTCTCTAAAATCAGGAAGAAGAGTCAATACAGGAAAATAATCATCAACAGCTGGTTGACAGTGTCCATTACTGTAGAGAGACTCTCACAAACGAGTTTGATGTCATGGGAGGAAAAAATATGTATCAAATGTTTGTTAAAGTTTTAAATAAAGGCAAACTGAGTGGTCGGGCTGACACTCCTTGGAGAGCTCATCTAGGGCTTGACAATGAGGTCAGACCTGTGTGGAGAACGATTTACAAACCACCGTTGACAAAAAGGGTCAGAGATTTACAATGGAGGGTCCTACACAGTATTATGGCTGCCAATATAAGTGAAAATTGTCCTTTTTGTTTGAAGAGGGAAACCATTTATCACTGCTTTTTGGATTTATAGCAGATTGTGTTCTTTTTTCCAGTTGTTACAAAAAATGTTCATGGTGTTTGGAGAAACGTTTTCTAAGCAATTGTTTATTCTTGGCTTTAGATACAGTCAGAAGTGGAGAGTGAAATGTTAGTTGTTTAATTTTGTATTGAGTCAAGCAAAAATGGCTATCTACCTCAGCAGAAGAAGTCCTCAGATTGTGATGTAAATACGTTTTTTGTCAGAAGAATACAAGCCAGATTGAAAGTTGATTTTGATTTTTATAGTACTACAAACAATGTAGAAGGGTTCACAAACATTTGGTGTTTTAAAAATGTTTTGTGTTTTGTTGTGTTGAATGTTTTTTGGGACTGTTTTGAGTTAATTGTTTTTACTTTGTTTTCAGTTTTTTTGGAAATAGAGGGTTATTGTGTTGTAGAGAACTCTGCTTTTAATGAATAAATAGGTACTGAAATCTCAAAAAAAAAAAACTCTCTCTCTCTCTTTTAGTCTGAGGGTCTGCTGATTAAATCATATCAAAATGTGGAACTCAATCCTGTTAAGAACGGTGAGATTTACTGTGAGCCACACTTGTGTTTTACTTCAATTACACAACGTTACACACATTACACTTCCAGCCAATTATGAAAAAAAGAGATCAGAATGAACTCCTACTCTTACTCATCAAAACGTACAAAATCTGATCAGCACATGACTCATGACTCTTCCTCCATCTTCCTGTTCTTCTGTTTCTCATCCCAAACGGATCAGGGGAGAAACCTATAGTTGTTAGAGCTGAAATACCAGCTGATCGGGTTCCAGACACACCTGCTAACACCTTCATCTCCATTACTGGTAAGAAAAAAGATGTTTTCATGAATGTGTAATGATTTTTTTCTTAATGTTTCATGCATGTTTTTGTTTAAAGAGCGGTGAAGTGTTTACAATGATCTGTTCCTCCTTCTCCAGGGGCCAAATTCACAAAACATCTTAAGGCTAAAAGTAGCTCCTAACTTACCAATTTAGGAGAAACTCTTAAAAATAATGAGCGTGTCAGTCCTTATTGTAGGACTACATTTTTTCTCTAAGAGCATTTCACAAAGCATTTTAGCACTAAAACCAGCTCCTAAATCTGTGAAACGTTAGGAGTAGTCAAGAGGACTCCTGAGTCACTAAAACCAAATCACAAACAATCCTAATGGATGTTGCGGACATTTCTCCCCTTTCTCTCTTCCACTTCACATCCTGTCTACTCACTGTCCTTTCATAATAAAGGCAAAATTTCCCAAAATAATAACTATTTATTTAATAAATACATTATTAATGTAAATACATTTTAGAAAATAATGTCTGATTACCTGTGGCAGTTTCACGAGTTCACACTTACAAATGATCGGATAGAGTAAAAGAGTAAAATAAGCCTATTTGGCATGCTGTCCGAGCTCGGAATTTAGCCCAAACCCCGAGTACTTCCTCGACTCCCCGGCTGCCGAGAGTGAGGAGTCGGGATGAGGAGGGATGCAGAAAACTGTCGAGGTAACTAGTCGGCTGTGTATACTTAGGGCCCTATGATTTCCGTCATAAAAACGGAATTTACTATATAACGCGGAGTTTCACAGAATTTGACAAATTTGATTAATAAATAAAAATCAGGTCCATACACTTAAATCAAATCACGATATAGACAAGTGTCTGTGAATATTAAACTGCAAAAAAAAGACTTTTTAAATGCGTATCCTTAATGTTCTGCGTGTCTCTGTGAATGAATGGCGCAGACGTTCGGTTTAATTTACCACCATACACACACACACGCACACGCACATAAACCAAATTTACGTTGTAATACCAGTGTAATACCCATGTCATCATACAAATTTGTGTCCACACACACACACACACTGAAGCACTCGCTGTGTTTTCAGCCTCTGTAGCCGTACTATATGAGGACATGAACTTCATCTTCGAGCCGCTCAGAGAGTCACTTCATGAGCATTTTACCGTTTCATTTGAGAAAACGTCAACCTGTCAAAATAAAAGTTCGGTTTAACTTGACAGAAATATATTACTGTTGTACCGTAGAATTTAGAGTCTCAATGTAATAACAATACAAACACTAATGATAATAAAATTATTAAAACTTTGTATTTTGAGGAATAATCAAATTTTTTCTTCCATGTATCAGTTTTAACAGCAAAGCTCATTGTACAGCATTTTATGTCTTCATTTGAAAATACACAACACAGAATTTGTGGGGTGGGGGGAAATTTTATTTAAAAATATACATAATAAAATAGTTGTTTATTAATAGACCCTTTTCACATTTCCGGGTTTCTCAGAGTGGAAGTCATCATAGTTGGGTTAACTATTATAGCGGTGAATGAGAGAATACATTAAATACATTTTTTGTGTCCCCATTTGCTCAAATAGCAAAAGAAAAACGAGGGAAAAAATAGAGTGAGATTTATAACGGCAGTCAAAAGTGAGAAATATGTTCATTTTTACCATCACTCCCAAAGACGCTGTATTAGAAACACCCTCACAGCAGCGGTAACTTGTTTTTTTTGTAATTTGATGCAAAAGTAATAAAATACAAAGTATTAGTGTTATAAATGTACATACATAAAAAAAAAAAAATGAAAATACAAAAAACTTTGCAGGATTTACGATATTGATGACCGTTAAAATGCGTCATCACAGTCTGTAAAAAGGGTCTATTAGACATAATTTTTTTTATTATTAAAATTTAATTAAATGATTAAAATGGAATCCAGAAAACTTAAAACAGAAAACAGAATTTGGTAAAAATAAAACGGAATTGGATGGGATTTCAACTGATTTCATAGGGCCAATAAAGACTGAATTCTCAGCCTGCGTTCCCTCTTTCCTCCTTCCAGGTGGAGAGATCTCTGAGACCGTCGAACAGGCCATCAGTGGAGACTTCATGGGTCGGCTCATTGTCCAGCCCCGTGGTGATGGAGAGTCAAACATGATCCTTATGACTCTACCTCTCATTGCCACTCATTATCTCGACAGCACCAATCAGTGGGAGGCTGTTGGCATAGACCGCCGCAGTGAAGCCCTTCAACATATCAACACAGGTCAGCAGAATACAACAGATATAAAGAAAATCAAACACATTCATAAAGCACTCTCAAAGATGCTCTCTTGAAAAAATGCATAAAACATAGGTAATAAATAAATATTCTTTCTTTATCTTTTTGTATTAAGGTTATCAGCAGCAGCTGCGCTACCGTAAATCAGATGGATCCTACGCTGCCTGGGTACACAGGCCGAGCAGCACATGGTATTTTCATTGTTTTGTTTCATGCCTGATTTCTTCTGTGTTACACATATACACTCACCTAAAGGATTATTAGGAACACCATACTAATACTGTGTTTGACCCCCTTTCGCCTTCAGAACTGCCTTAATTCTACGTGGCATTGATTCAACAAGGTGCTGAAAGCATTCTTTAGAAATGTTGGCCCATATTGATAGGATAGCATCTTGCAGTTGATGGAGATTTGTGGGATGCACATCCAGGGCACGAAGCTCCCGTTCCACCACATCCCAAAGATGCTTTATTGGGTTGAGATCTGGTGACTGTGGGGGCCATTTTAGTACAGTGAACTCATTGTCATGTTCAAGAAACCAATTTGAAATGATTGGAGCTTTGTGACATGGTGCATTATCCTGCTGGAAGTAGCCATCAGAGGATGGGTACATGGTGGTCATAAAGGGATGGACATGGTCAGAAACAATGCTCAGGTAGGCCGTGGCATTTAAACGATGCCCAATTGGCACTAAGGGGCCTAAAGTGTGCCAAGAAAACATCTCCCATACCATTACACCACCACCACCAGCCTGCACAGTGGTAACAAGGCATGATGGATCCATGTTCTCATTCTGTTTACGCCAAATTCTGACTCTACCATCTGAATGTCTCAACAGAAATCGAGACTCATCAGACCAGGCAACATTTTTCCAGTCTTCAACTGTCCAATTTTGGTGAGCTCGTGCAAATTGTAGCCTTTTTTTCGTATTTGTAGTGGAGATGAGTGGTACCCGGTGGGGTCTTCTGCTGTTGTAGCCCATCCGCCTCAAGGTTGTGCGTGTTGTGGCTTCACAAATGCTTTGCTGCATACCTCGGTTGTAACGAGTGGTTATTTCAGTCAAAGTTGCTCTTCTATCAGCTTGAATCAGTCGGCCCATTCTCCTCTGACCTCTAGCATCAACAAGGCATTTTCGCCCACAGGACTGCCGCATACTGGATGTTTTTCCCTTTTCACACCATTCTTTGTAAACTCTAGAAATGGTTGTGTGTGAAAATCCCAGTAACTGAGCAGATTGTGAAATACTCAGACCGGCCCGTCTGGCACCAACAACCATGCCATGCTCAAAATTGCTTAAATCACCTTTCTTTCCCATTCTGACATTCAGTTTGGAGTTCAGGAGATTGTCTTGACCAGGATCACACCCCTAAATGCATTGAAGCAACTGCCATGTGATTGGTTGATTAGATAATTGCATTAATGAGAAATTGAACAGGTGTTCCTTATAAACCTTTAGGTGAGTGTATATCTAATCGCGATTACGGATGCCACGATTATGTAACCGTTCAAAGCCGTGATTACAAAAAAAAAAAAAAATATATATATATATATATATATACAGTATATATTGATAATATATTGTATTATATAATATATTGTAGTATTCTGCATGCTTAAGAGGTGTGTTTAGAGCATGTTACGTTGTGAGAGACGAATCACGACTACTTCAGAGTAGAGTCTAACTCAGCACAATAGGAACTACCGGTGACAAAAGTGTATGCTGACTGGTAGAATGCACGCGAAAAAGCACCGGCCATTTTTACAAATCTGTGCACACAGCCTATATGAACTAACTAACATGGAAAACAGTGATAGATGGACCTCTCAACCCTTATGCTAAGGAGACAATCCAATGCAACTTTGAGGGGAGCAAGTGAAACATGATTATATATGTATTATGATCATGTACCACACGGCAAACGCTAATACTTTTTCATATAATGTCTACTTTCTTTGTATAACAGTTCTACCTAATAACATTAGACAGGACTGTTAAAAAAATTGTAAGCTAATTAAGGCTATGTATGCGCCCTGTACTCAGACTCTGGCGTTCTCAGCACCATCAAAATAAATGTCCGGCACACCATCAAAATAAAAGTCACAGCAATAAGCTTGGCTTACGTCACTTCAGAGTTCCTACTGGCGGCGTGAATGCAACCAGGAAAATGACCCTAGGGGAACATTTAGTTCTCGGGGAACCACCCTGATGCCTAGTTAAGTTCCTAGAACTACCCGGTGTGAAAGTACCTATTATTGAATGCATATTTTTTATTTTATTTTTTTTTTTAAGATGAAACCAGACCAATGTATAGTTAACATTTGAGGATTAATGCCACAGAAAAGCAATACAAGTTTTTCAGGAAGAGTTTTCAGCTTGTTTTTTTTATTTTTATATAAAAATATGGCATGCCAGTTGCTTCAGACAATGGTATAAAGTTATTCAAAACATCATTCAATGTAAATTGTGATAATCGTATTTAATAATCGTAATTACAAATTCAAGGGAATAATCGACAATTATGATTTGTCATAATCGTGCAGCCATATATATATATATATTTATATTTAATATTGTTTTAAAAAAATAATAATTATAACTTATTAATTTGAATTATGTATATCCTTCTGTTTGTCTGTTAAAGGCTGACTGCATATGTGGCTAAAGTCTTTGCCATGGCCGGTAACTTAATCGTTATAGAGGATAATGTGATCTGCAGCGCCCTCAAGTGGCTGGTTCTCCACAAACAACTGGCAGACGGCTCCTTTAAAGAGGATTCAGCTGTAGTTCACAGTGAGATGGTGGTACGTTGAATGTGGCCTGTTTGTGTTCACCTGTGTTCAGAAAGAATGATGAAATGATCCAGAGCCAGGGATTAAAATAATCACTATAGTGAACTACAGTAAGACCTCACAGCCATGATAAAATGTTATATTGTAGCAGTTTAACCAGAATCCTAGAAATATATTTAGTTTTAAACTTTAGACAGCAGAATAAAAATATTAGACATCCAAAAATAAATAAGTAATAAAATAGATTTTGTTTTGTTTTTTGGTTAAAGATTTATCATGAGGGGATGTGATCCCACTTATTTTTCAACATTTCTGTTACTCATAGACGTCAAATCCACACCAAGATTTTCTGAGACCAGCAATGTTTATTGTACATCAAAGTGCAAAGTGTTATTAAATGATTAAAATGCACACATAAGCTGATTGTTTTTGTGATACTGTTTATTTGTGCTTTATTCCAGGGTGCCGTACAGGGCAAAGATGCCGAAGCCTCTCTGACGGCCTTTGTTGTGATTGCCATGCAAGAGGGCAGAGAGATCTGTGCTGGATCTGTTGGTGTAAGTGAATTAGTTTCACCACCAGTGGCGGCTCGTGGATTTTAAAGTAGAGGAGGAGCAGTAATTGTAGCGGTTTGGGGATACTCTCCCTAGTAGGGCTGCACAATATATCGAAATATGCAATAATGCAATAACTCCTTGCAGTGTCGTGCTGTCTGCTGTCTGACACACACACTGAAACGTGCGCACAAGCCACCTCTCTGAAAGCGTGTGATCCCTTCAGTTCTGTTTCATGCCTTGTAACACACTCGAACTGTCAAATACACACACAGTTATGTATTGACGAGTATTCATGTAAACACAGTTGGTTATGCTTTAAGTGAACGATATCAGTTGGGGAAAGAAACCGAATAGCTCTTAAAGTGACAGCCTGCTAATACAGTAAACCTGCCGCTGTCTGTCAAACAACAAAAGTCACTCAGTGCTCTTGGCTGAATAACCTTTGTAGCTTTATTATGTATCAGTGTATATTTAATTCATGTGAAGACTGCTGTTGTGAAACACAAATGGTATCATTCTCAGTTTTTAAATAATTTTTATAATATAATTTAAATAGATTTTACACACTTAAAGCAATATCATATCGAATATCGCATTAACAAGGTATTGCAGATCACATTTTTTCTTCAATATCGCACAGCCCTACTCCCTAGTATTTTTCATTATTAATATTATTATTATTATTAACTGCTTTAAAATGGCTTTTTGGATGACTTTTAGACATAAAATGTAAATTTAGTAATATTTCATCATATTGCTTGAAGAAAAAATAAATCCATCCTTTTGTCCTTTCAAAATGTCTGTGGTAAAAGAGCATGTTAGGCTTTTAGTAAAGCCGATTGCCCATATCCAAAGTTGGCATATTGTCTAACTTAATTTATAATTTGTAGCTGCTGCTCAAATGGTCTCTTGGTAAATTTGTTGGTGATCAAATCTTCAATATTTCAATGCTCGATAATTAAGGTAGTTGCTAGATCAGTGGGAGAAATCAAAATATTATCAAGTAATTTACGTCTCTGTGATGATTAGTTCACATGCGAAGGGACGCTAGCCTCCTAGTTTTTCTCAACACTCTAACCGCTGAAAGTGAAATACTTGATTGTGATTGCTAATTTTTAGCAACGGAGGGAAAAGTCTCCATCTATGGATCTGCCTCCCCTTCTCTATCCCCTCAGACTCGCCTTATAGCATAGTTTTCTGAATGGCAGATTCTGCACATTTGTGGAAGAGCAGTGGTGCAGAGTTAATGTTTTATGATGTTACACTGGTGAATTTACAGACATTCACATTCTGAGATATAAAATGAATAGAGAATTTTATTAACATCAAATCGTCCACCTTAAAATTTTGGGTAGGCTGTGGCTCCCTTGCCTCTTCTGACCAGCCACCACTGTTCACCACATGCAGGTTTGGTGCTTCAAACTCGTATTTTATGGAGTCAAATCAGTATCAAAACCTCCCACAAATGCACGCACGAGATCCACACCCGCACATAGTAGGGATGTGACGGTGAGGACATACAGCACCGGTAATACTGGTATCACCGGCGGGGGCTTTTAAAACGCTAATTTCCAACCGAAAGTAAAATGTGAACGGCCGCACTGGCATTCATAACGGTGCGGAGCAAAGTGAGTGTTTTCCTATGAATTTTTTCAAGGAATTAAACGAAGCTTCCATAGGAATGTACTGAAAATGCGTCAGTGGACATGCACGGTGAATGTATGACAGTGCGGCTGTGCTCATTTTACTTTCGGTTTAAAAATAGCGCCAATTCGGGCCGGGTTGCTTGAATGGTGGGTTCATTAGCCTATTATTCTTAATGAAAAACACAACAGAACAGTACAATGATAAACTTCCTTAAATAGGCGCTTTTACATTTCGCTTTGAAACCAAATCTTCCACGATCATCTTGTCATTCAGCTCCTCACTCGTGATGAATGAAATCTGACTCCAGGTGCCTGTGCTGCGACTCGTTCAGTTTTTAATTGTAGTGTCTGTTCTCTAACTGAACTAAATGATTTTATTACAAATAAAAATAAAAATAAAAACGACGGTGGGGGCGGTGCAGCGGTGGGCAAGTGATGTAACTGGTGTTTCACCTGAACACCAGTAACACCGGCAATACTGACTATCGCAGCAAGCCTAGCGCACGGCAATCCACAAATGCATGCGATAGATCCACACCCACACAAAGCAATCCACTAATGCTTGTGAGAGATTCACACACACACGGCAATCCACACACATGCCAGAGATTCACACACACAAGGCAATCCACACATGTACGTCACAGATCCGCAAGTGCACGCGAGACGCGAGAGATCCACACACACGAGACGCGAGAAATCCACACACACATGCACACAACACATCCACACACGCACACGGCAATCCACACATGTACGCCACAGATCCGCAAGTGCACGCGAGACGCGAGAAATCCACACACACACATGCACACGGCAATCCACACATTCACGCCACAGATCCGCAAGTGCACGCGAGACGCGAGAAATCCACACACACACATGCACACGGCAATCCACACATTCACGCCACAGATCCACACACACAGCAATGCTTTGTCTGTACCTGTAATTTCATGCACAGCAAATCTTTTGCATTGGATATTTTGAAGAATGTTGGTAACCAGACAGTTGACGGCACCCCCTAGCCAGCACAGCCATGTGTGGCCCAGAATGGGTTTGACCTGGGCTGTCTAACTGGGGCCCAGCCAATTTTATCCTCCGTTTCCATGGAGGGCCCCACATGGGCTAGCCCAGATTAAATTAACACTGCTCAGTGTGCACACTACAGGCTGCACCCACTCCGTTGACCCAGTCAACACATTGTCTCACAGAGATCTCACCATGTGGTCACAATGTGAGGTCGCAGTGAGCTAAAAGTGTAACCACAGCACACACACTGTGTGCTCATACTATCACCACAATGTGAGGTCACCCCAGCTAGAAATGTTATTGGACGTGGACTCCAACATCACTCAGACGTCAAATTTTGGTTGAAAATGAAAATTGGGTTGACATTGAAACATTTGTTTGACGTTAGGCTCCAACGTCATTAAACAACTCCACAAACAGCATTACCAGCTTCACTTATTACAAACCAGACTGACTTTATTTCTGTTAGACGTCTACAGAAGCTCTTATTGAGAATTAACAGAGGTTTAGATGCTGATGATTTATTGAAAATAATAGTTTGGTTTGATGTCACCATTATGGTGGCTTTAGATGAGCAGTTTTAATGTTAGTTTTTCTCTCACCATAATGGTGACCAAACTGTTACTTTCAAGCAAACTTCAACATCTAAACCTGTTTTAATCTCAATAAGAACTTCTGTACACATATGCCAGAAATAAAGTAAGCTAATGCTGTTTTTGGAGTTGTTCAATGGAAATGGAGCTTGACTTCAAACCGATTTTCATTTTCAACCAAAATTTGACATCTGAATGACGTCGGAGTCCTATGCCTGCTGGGAATCTCCCGCTAAAACTTTATACAAATGTTTGGGGATAATGTTCTATAAATCTTATTAAACATGTTCAGAATGTTTTTAGAGAATGTTATGCTACCTTTTAGGAGAACATGCTGGTAACAAAAATAAAACTAGCTACTGAAAACATTACAAGAACATAATGTTCTCAAAACATTCTTAGATTAATAACATTTCTAGCTGGGGTGAGCTCACATTGTGACCATAGTATGAGCACACAGTGAGGTTACACTTTTAGATCACCAATTCCAAACCACATTAATCTTAACTACTATGAATTTTGGGTTTAATAATTTATAAGTGATATATAACTGTTCATGAAGGCTAGAAATGAAAAACATCTTATATGCAGGTGTGCAGAATTATTAGGCACGTTTTCTTTTACAGATAAAATGCAATATTAGAAATTGCAGTTAAGGCATGACCACCGGACAGTGAAATTGGGTCAGCAGGGTCAGACAAAAACAGGTGCGAAGAAAAGACACGTTAACTGCAAAAGAATTAAGAATTAAGGTGAAGAATTAAGTGTGAGACCATCAGGAACCCTTTAGTCTCCAGCGCCACCATTTTCCAGAGCTGCAACCTACCTGGAGTTTCTAGAAGTGCAAGGTGTCAGGATCTCAGAGACTTAAGTTAGGTAAAGAATCCAAAAAATGACCCCCACTTAATGAGAATCCCAAGCTGAAGTGTTGTAAAATACATGAAGATATTGTTTTTATAGACCTTATAGACCGATAGGTTGAGAGTGACTCTTGAAGGACCAGCACCAATTCCTCTTGTACCACTGTTTGAAGAATTCATCTTCCAGAATCTGGCAGTAAGTTTTGGGAGATGATTTTTAGTCCATCTTTGCAAAACAGACTTCAGGATAGGAGATGGACTAAAAATTAACTCCCAAAACTTACTGCCAGATTCTACCACCGATAATAAAAGACAATAAGTGAAATAAGTAAAATAAATGCAACAGCACAGATTTCTCCTTCAGTCTGTGGAATACATCCTCGTGCTGGTCTTTCTTGATGAGGAAGAGCCTGGAATCCATTTACTAAAGAAAACAGCCTTTTAACTTTTGCTGTGAAAACACAAATGCACCTTGTGATCTCTGTGGCAATCGCCCTCGATGCCGTGAGTGGGGCTGCAAATCCGCCGGTCAGTGTGGTTTGACCTATTATCTTTTACATGCAGACGGAGGTGACTGGAGCCTCTCACTGTGGTGATTATTAGTCTTCGGAAAGTCAAAATGCCACACCTCCGATTTGAATGAGTCAACATAAACTACCCGCTTGCCGTTGCCATGCTTCTGTTTGACGGTGCGTGCACACAGATGCGCTCGCGCTCAACTTCCACTCTTCTTCGCACCAGTGTGCACGCACAGTCTGTAATGCTAGCTACAACTTGCTCGTTGCTATCTTGCCTGTAAAGTGAGGTTTGGGCGTCCCTGCTGTTTAAAATGCGTATCGCGATTCGTTTAACATCTTAACCGACTTGAATCGTCACACATCGTTACATTCCTAGCCATAATTGCTTGCCGCATGATAATTCCACTTTAAATTGTGTTCTAAATAGCAGAACTCCATGTACTGAGAAAATATTTTCGCTCGAATAATGATTAATGATATGCACTTGACTTTGTCTAAGCAGATGGCTTAGCAACATAGACATCAAAGGATTCGTCCGGTTCATTGGCTCGCGCCGTTCTCACGGCTCTCAGCCCCGCCCTGCTTGCAACAGTATATCTGGCTTCATTATGGTCTAAAACCTCTTTTTTCTTCCATTCAACTGAATTATTTATGGCCCCTAATGACAAGTTAATCTAAAGAATTGTGATTGGTGAAATCATACAGGTAACAACATAAATTAACCTTGACGAGTCAATTATGGTTTACTGTATACTGTATGTTGCAAATCTAAGAACTTTCAACTTTAACACTTTTATAGCGTCTGCATGAAAGTATCAGGAAGGCTGTTGTATTCTTGGAAGGTCGACTTCCACAACGGACCAATCCTTACGCTGTTGCGATGACGTCCTACGCCATGGCCAATGCCGGCAAACTCAATAAAGAAGTCTTGATGAGGCATTCCACCAAAGGAGAAGGTCAGTCACACCAACATTAACAATTAGTGTTTTTTTTCTTTATACAACATGCAAAAATAAAACAAATTCTGAAAGAATTATGTATGTTTTGTGGTGTAATGACTGCTACCTGTTTCTATTCCTGATGTGTTTGAATCAGCCGGCAGGTTTTGGACTGTCGCTGGACAGCCCTATCACTCACTCGAGGCGACGGCCTATGCTGTGCTGGCGCTTGTGAAGGGCGAAGACTTCGATAAAGCAGGAGAGGCAGTGCACTGGCTGGGCAGACAACAGTCTCATTATGGTGGTTCCGGCACCACACAGGTACTGTTACAAACTGCTTGGAGACACGAAGGTTGAGGATCCAAATGCAGCATTTAATAGAAGGGTAATCAACAATCGTATTTCACAAAACAGGCGAAAGGTAACAAACACTGGCAAACAGATACCAGGACAGGAACTCAGGCAGACAGGGTAAACCAAGAGACGGGGAAATGGGGTGAATCTAGTCTCAGCCTCGCACACTTATCTGGAAACAGTTTCGAAGTCGTCATCTGATTGGTTGAATTCTACAGGATGTCTGTGAGATAAGTGTGTTGCGTTCTTTTTTTTTTTTGAACATTCAGCAGTAACTTCATTTTTGTTTTTTGTTTTTTTATTATTATTAATGCATACATGGATACATACATACATACATAAGTGTTGCGTTCTTTAACGATCCGCCTGGAAACAAATGCCGCGACTCCAAACTCCCTCGTGGAAGAAGAACACCGTCGTGTTTACAACTGTGACAATGAGCACTTACCAGGATCTACTAAACACGGGATTTTTAAAAGTACGTGAAGTTCACGGCTCCATTGTTGCAGTAAACTTGAACAACGTCCTTGAACGAACTGTGATTGGTTGCGTTACATGTCAATCAAACGTCCTCTTGGGCGGTCCTTGGCCAATGAAAGCTGCAATGGAGTCCAGACCTTCTGCCGTCAGTCTGAAGGTCTGGCTACACAAGACTAGAGTGAATCCAGAGAATAGGCAAAGGGTCAAAAGACTACAGAGACAATAACAGAATGAACCAGGTTTATATAGGGTGAGCTAAACGGGCTAATGAGACACAGCTGAAAACAATGAATGCTGACGAGTCCGGGCAAAGGATTATGGGTAATGTAGTGCCCTCTAGAGCAGTGGTTCTCAAACCTGTCCTGGGGACCCCCCACCAGTGCACATTTTGCATGTCTCCCTCATCTAACACACCTGATTCAACTTATCAGCTCATTAGTAGAGACTGCAAGACCTAATGAGTGTCTAATGAGGGAGACATACAAAATGTGCAGTGGTGAGGAGTCCACAGGACAGGTTTGAGAACCACTGCTCTAGAGAACCAGGTCACTCCAGCTGGTCATTGTGACAGGTACACTAACATTTCATCCTCTGACTGTGACAAACTGAACTTGTGTTTGAATGCTTTTCTGTGTTTTCCAGGCGACTATCATGGTGTTTCAGGCCGTGGCAGAGTATCGCACGAAGGTGAAGGAACGACAAAACTTCAATCTGGATGTGGAGCTGGCAGTGGCAGGAAGAAGCAGACCTGTCAGATTTACTATTAAAAGAGACAATGTGCATTTTACACGGTCAGACATGGTGAGGAGTAACTCTACCTCCCGTTTTCAAATTGTGTGCTGCTCATGTCAATTGAATGTTTTTGTTGTAAGTGAGGAATTTTGGGAGTTTTGTTATTTGTCATCCTTGATTTTTAATTGTCTATCAATAGTGTTGTGTTTGGAGTAAAATCCTCGGGTATCTCTTACATCATGGATTTGATTATTGTGAAAACATCTGCGCTCACTCAACAGGTGGAGATCAACAAAGACTTCAATGTGACGGCTAGAGGAACTGGAACAGCCACTCTCTCAGTGAGTGTTCATGAGCGTTTATACGGTCGACAGCAAGATTAAAGCGTTTGAACATCTAATCTGAGACGTGCTGCTCTTTTCAGGTTCTGACGCTGTACTACGCCAGACCTGTTGAGAAGAAGTCTGACTGTACATTCTTTGATCTGACTGTTAAAATGGAAAAAGACCCTCAAAGTAAGTCTGACAAAGAGGCCTTTCTAGCACTTTCTATACACTCACCTAAAGGATTATTAGGAACACCTGTTCAATTTCTCATTAATGCAATTATCTAATCAACCAATCACATGGCAGTTGCTTCAATGCATTTAGGGGTGTGGTCCTGGTCAAGACAATCTCCTGAACTCCAAACTGAATGTCAGAATGGGAAAGAAAGGTGATTTAAGCAATTTTGAGCGTGGCATGGTTGTTGGTGCCAGACGGGCCGGTCTGAGTATATCACAATCTGCTCAGTTACTGTAATTTTCACGCACAACCATTTCTAGAGTTTACAAAGAATGGTGTGAAAAGGGAAAAACATCTAGTATGCGGCAGTCCTGTGGGCGAAAATGCCTTGTTGATGCTAGAGGTCAGAGGAGAATGGGCCGACTGATTCAAGCTGATAGAAGAGCAACTTTGACTGAAATAACCACTCGTTACAACCGAGGTATGCAGCAAAGCATTTGTGAAGCCACAACACGCACAACCTTGAGGCGGATGGGCTACAACAGCAGAAGACCCCACCGGGTACCACTCATCTCCACTACAAATAGGAAAAAGAGGCTACAATTTTCACGAGCTCACCAAAATTGGACAGTTGAAGACTGGAAAAATGAGTCTCGATTTCTGTTGAGACATTCAGATGGTAGAGTCAGAATTTGGCGTAAACAGAATGAGAACATGGATCCATCATGCCTTGTTACCACTGTGCAGGCTGGTGGTGGTGGTGTAATGGTGTGGGGGATGTTTTCTTGGCACACTTTAGGCCCCTTAGTGCCAATTGGGCATCGTTTAAATGCCACGGCCTACCTGAGCATTGTTTCTGACCATGTCCATCCCTTTATGACCACCATGTACCCATCCTCTGATGGCTACTTCCAGCAGGATAATGCACCATGTCACAAAGCTCCAATCATTTCAAATTGGTTTCTTGAACATGACAATGAGTTCACTGTACTAAAATGGCCGCCACAGTCACCAGATCTCAACCCAATAGAGCATATTTGGGATGTGGTGGAACGGGAGCTTCGTGCCCTGGATGTGCATCCCACAAATCTCCATCAACTGCAAGATGCTATCCTATCAATATGGGCCAACATTTCTAAAGAATGCTTTCAGCACCTTGTTGAATCAATGCCACGTAGAATTAAGGCAGTTCTGAAGGCGAAAGGGGGTCAAACACAGTATTAGTATGGTGTTCCTAATCCTTTAGGTGAGTGTACGTGGCATTGATTCAACAAGGTGCTGAAAGCATTCTTTAGAAATGTTGGCCCATATTGATAGGATAGCATCTTGCAGTTGATGGAGATTTGTGGGATGCACATCCAGGGCACGAAGCTCCCGTTTCACCACATCCCAAAGATGCTCTATTGGGTTGAGATCTGGTGACTGTGGGGGCCATTTTAGTACAGTGAACTCATTGTCATGTTCAAGAAACCAATTTGAAATGATTTGAGCTTTGTGACATGGTGCATTATCCTGCTGGAAGTAGCCATCAGAGGATGGGTACATGGTGGTCATAAAGGGATGGACATGGTCAGAAACAATGCTCAGGTAGGCCGTGGCATTTAAACGATGCCCAATTGGCACTAAGGGGCCTAAAGTGTGCCAAGAAAACATCCCCAACACCATTACACCACCACCACCAGCCTGCACAGTGGTAACAAGGCATGATGGATCCATGTTCTCATTCTGTTTATGCCAAATTCTGACTCTACCATCTGAATGTCTCAACAGAAATCGAGACTCATCAGACCAGGCAACATTTTTCCAGTCTTCAACTGTCCAATTTTGGTGAGCTTGTGCAAATTGTAGCCTCTTTTTCCTATTTGTAGTGGAGATGAGTGGTACCCGGTGGGGTCTTCTGCTGTTGTAGCCCATCCGCCTCAAGGTTGTGCGTGTTGTGGCTTCACAAATGCTTTGCTGCATACCTCGGTTGTAACGAGTGGTTATTTCAGTCAAAGTTGCTCTTCTATCAGCTTGAATCAGTCAGCCCATTCTCCTCTGACCTCTAGCATCAACAAGGCATTTTCGCCCACAGGACTGCCGCATACTGGATGTTTTTCCCTTTTCACACCATTCTTTGTAAACTCTAGAAATGGTTGTGTGTGAAAATCCCAGTAACTGAGCAGATTGTGAAATACTCAGACCGGCCCGTCTGGCACCACCAACCATGCCACGCTCAAAATTGCTTAAATCACCTTTCTTTCCCATTCTGACATTCAGTTTGGAGTTCAGGAGATTGTCTTGACCAGGACCACACCCCTAAATGCATTGAAGCAACTGCCATGTGATTGGTTGATTAGATAATTGCATTAATGAGAAATTGAACAGGTGTTCCTAATAATCTTTTAGGTGAGTGTAGAATTAAGGCAGTTCTGAAGGCGAAAGGGGGTCAAACACAGTATTAGTATGGTGTTCCTAATAATCCTTTAGGTGAGTGTATATTCCCTTTTAAAAGGGAAGATGTAAATTTAACTAAAACCACCAAAAACTTTTGTTTCCCTTTAGCAAAACCAGGAGCCATTGCAAGTTACAGCTTCACTATGGATATCCTGTATGTGAACTTGTATTTTAATTTATTTTTATGTCAAGAAATGTATTTGTAATTAATCAGCATCTGCTCATTTAGGCTGTTTTCACACTTGGTTTGTTTGCTTGACTGGAGCCAGAGTTCAATCCTGCCCCACTTTCCCACATTTGCTGTATGTTTGCTTCATTAACGTGAGTATTGGACAGCTGATTACCAACATGATGACTCCAGCGGAGACTTCAGTTTCACTGGGTTCTGACACGGATGCAACTTGTTCTTCAAAGACAGTTTATTCAGAGACGAGCACCTCTACGTTATACTACAATATAAGAAATCTGACATCAAGCGGACTCGGGTTTGCATCAAAAGCTCTAGTGTGAAAGCAGCCTTAACACAGAGTAGATGGAGCAAAACTTAACACCTGTTAATAAAATCTGCTCTTTATCTCCATCTTTACAGGTACAAAAACGATGAAACCGATGCCACTATGACTATTCTGTACATTAGCATACCGACGGGATTTGATGTTGATGAAAATGATCTTAAAGAGGTATTATGATAAACTGATGCAGTGATGCCTCACATTTATAGAAGAGGAATCTAACACACATCTGCAGATAGGCCTTAAAACATTCTGGTCATCATTTCATGCATTGAGGTTTTTTTCTCACATTGTCCTCAGTTGTTTTCAGGGAAGGAGAGATACATTCAGAAATATGAGAAAAATAATGTGCTCTCAGAGCGAGGATCCCTCATCCTCTACTTGGACAAGGTATCGCCCGATGATGTCAAAAACAGATTTCTTTTGATTAGGAAACCATGTGTTTTGCTTAATATCACCACAGATAGCATGCAACCATGCAACTTTAAATCAATGTTAATGTGTCAGTGTTAACTGCATTGAATCAACATCACGTTTGCACCCGCAATTAATGTTGAAACATTTTCATCCAAACATCAAAGGTAATGGCATTGAATTAATGTTACAGTGTGATATTGGTTCAACATCATGCTTGCACTCTCAGAAAATGAAACACAACTACTACAACTAAAATGGTTTTGTTATTAATAGATTATATTCACCAACAATATTTTCTCACCATTGAGGCATTCTGATTTTTAAAGTACATTATGGGGAAATATTTTAGACACAGACATCAAGAATCAGCTTAGAAATCTCAACATTGGTAATGCATGCTTGGACCCACCACAGTATAAAACTCATGACTTCCATCATGCATTGCAGCATAAAGAATGTCGATATTGTTGAGATTCATATGCTGATTCTTGATATATGTGTCTAAAAAAAAAATCCTGCACTGTAATCAAAATTCATCTGTGGCAAGAAAGTTTTGTTGGTGAATATAATTTATTAATAACAAATAACCACTTTTGGTCAAGGGTAAAATTAGATTTTAGTCAGTTGTAGTTGTTTTGTTTCATTTTCTGAGAGTGCAAGCATGATGTTGAACCAACATTACAGTGTAACACTGATTCAATGCCATTACCATTGATTTTTGGATGAAATTTCAAAATGTTTTCAACATTAATTTCGGGTGCAAACGTTATGTTGATTCAATGCAGTTAACTTTGACACATTAACATTGATTTAATGGTGTTTCGATGGTTGATTGCTATCTGGGATGGTATTTTTGAATTCTTGATTCTGATTGGCTGACAGATGTTCCTAGATGCTCATTAACTGTAAGGCCATGTAACTGCATATTCACCTGTGTGTACATTTAAAGACTGCATCAGAATCGTATTTTAAAGTGCAAATTGAATATATAAATCTGGCCTATGACTATAAAAAATGTACATGTGTTTTTTTTCTATCAGCTATGCAAAACAAAAAACTGTCTTTGCAGTGTATTGCAGCTATACATTTTTAAATGAATCCTGCACCAGTCACAATTAATATAATCAAATATAATACTTTTGGTTATTAATTTTGACTACAAACATTGGTTTAAATTAGATTTTTACATATTATTATGTGTTGCTTGTGCAAATGTTAATGTGGGCAGTTTTCAGTGTACAATATATGATATATATCATATAAATTTGCTTTGATTATTTTTATAATTTTTTTGTCTCATTAGGTTTCTCATAAAGAGACAGGTAGAATTTCCTTCAGAATGCACAAGATGTTTGAAGTGGGTCTGCTTCAACCTGCCGCAGTCACAATATATGAATATTCCTCACCAGGTGAGCTATCGCTGCACATGCATAAACGCATACACACACTTCTGTTTAATTAAACTAGAGCTCTCAAATTAACATGGTCATTTAGTGCTATTTATAATGGCACTACTTATAAATTATGACAGTGGTCTCATAGTGCTAGAAGGATGTTGCAGTCATCTTTTGTTAAACTTGTGTGTGTTTCAGATGCTCGCTGTACGAAGTTCTACCACCCTGAAAGGGCAGATGGCGCTCTACACAGACTGTGTAAGGGAGAGTTGTGCCAGTGTGCAGAAGGTATTGTGTTATTACTTTTACGCTTATTCTTTCAGCAGATACTTTTATCTAAAGCAGCTTATAAATGAGAAACATCACAAGCAATTTGCCATAAGAGCTAAAAAGTCTTCAATGAAACAGTTTAAATGGTGTTTTACTTCATTCTCTGGAATGAGGGGGGGTCTATTATGAACGTGTGTGTTTGTGTATAAATGTCAACATCTCATAACAGAAAACTGCAGTATCCAGAAGAAGCATCCGGTCAGCGAGGAGCGTTTGGATAGAGCCTGTGAATATGGCATGGATTATGGTAACCGCATGTTCTCCTCCCTCAGTCACTGAGATCCACTCTCACAGCTGATACTGATAACAATATAACGCGTATCATTGACAGTTTATAAAGTCACAGTATTGGATATGGATCTGGTACTGGACTCTGACATCTACGACATGAAGGTGGAGCGGGTGATGAAAGAAAGTATGGTTCATTGTTCCTGTGTGTCTTCCAAAGTATATTGAAATACAGGTTTTTAGAGCATGTAACTCTTGAACTGTGACTGACGTTTAAATGTCCTGGTGTCATGTAGGTCCTGATGATAAGAAAGTTGAGGGGAAAGTGAGGCCATTTTTGACTCGTACCAGTTACAGAAAACATTTGGGATTGGAAAAAGGCAAGTCGTACCTCATCATGGGCAAATCCTCTGACCTGTCACAGCAAGGAGGAAGGTAAGTGTAGTGATTTTTGGTATTAAATATTAATATTTAACGTTTTTGGTCACGCATCACCTAAGGAAAGTGGGAGAGTGGGAAATTTGCTGTGTAGTAAGGAATCAAATTAACTGCTCAGTGTTTATATAGTCCACACTCAGAGTGTTATAAGTAACACTGAATCCGTGTTGAAGTTAATTAGGTAAGTAAGAGATGAATTGAGTGATGATTGAGCATTAATGATGAACACCTGATGATTACAAGAATCAAGAATTCTCCAAAATGTGTAATCGCTAGCAAACCAGCATAGACAGTGAAAAATGAAAGTACATTAAGTAACCACTTTTGATTACTATTGCAGCGCTCCTATGCAGCGGTTTATTGAGCATTTTCTTTTAACAGCATATGAATCTCAACAACAGTGACGTGCTTCATGCCGCAATGCATTCTGGGTGCATCATGCAAAACTCATCCATGGCTCCCAGAATGCATAGCGGCATGAAGCACGTTGAGATTCATACACTGATTCTTGATGTCTGTGTGTGAGTAAATCTCGCAGGAGTTTAAAGTGCTTAGTGTACAATCTGTTTTAAAACTTATTCAGCTTTTCTGATTAAAACACTGCTGGATCTTTTCCAGAATCACAATAAAACAAAGTTAATAGTATAATGCTCATACTCAATCATAAGATCAGTGAATTAAGCCACTACACAATGATCATATTCTTATCATGGAGCAGCCGACAGCATCTGATTGTGTTTTCTCTTGCTTTTTTTGCCATAGCAAACTCAGCTACAGCAACCAGAGAAACGCTAATAATATTCATAATAGTAGCTGTGTGATTCTACAGTTGAAACATTTAGCACACAAAAGTTTTCACCTACAGCATTACTTAGACACACACGGACATCAAGAATCCCTTGTCAAAAAATCCTATTGGAATTTCAGTTTATCCTGTAGGATCTTATTGGATTCTTAGAATCCTATTGGACATTCTAATTTATTTTAATGGAATTTGAATTCGTCATTTAGGATCTTACTTAGAATCTTATTGGACATTGTGTTTTTAATGGAATTTCACTTTGTCCTGTGATACTTATTATAATAAATCAATAATTAATGAATTACTTTTTAAGGTCACCCTGGAATGAAAATAAAGTCACCCTTATGGTTATATGTCCTTATATCTTTTTTGGACCTCATAAGCAGAAATAATAAAAACATTTTTTTTTTTAAAGTCCTGCACGCGCTCCTCCATGGCAGTGAATGGCAGTAAAATCCAGGCTAAAACATTACAAAGAAGGATACAAAAGTATCACGCAATGATACCATATATGGAAAGTGTTCAGGAGGGAAATCACTCTATTTGCGTTCGGTGTGAACATAGCATAAGGTTTTGCGGAGCTCGGCCGTTACTCTGTGCGCGTTCCTGCGAGTGCGTGCGAGCCGTCAGCATATTACTATCAGAGCCATAGAAAAAGAGAGTTGCGACACGCTTTGATCTCACTGTCACGTGGTTCATAGAGCTCTCAATAGTTCCAAACAACTCTGCGCTGTCAATCAATTTCTGGTAAATATTATTGATGGAGGAAGTACTGAATCTCAAAAGTACAAAGTACAAATAACCAGGGACATATTTACTTTAGTAAAAGTAGAAGTACCACAATGACAACCATACTTAAGTAAAAAGTATTAAAAGTAAAAGTACTTGTATAACAATTTATTTCTCTTAAATGTCTATATTTTAATAATTAAAACAAAAAACAGTATGGGCTGTGGCATTTTAATTAAGTTAGTTTTAGGTTAATGTAATTGTGCTTACCATCTGTGGCCCAGTTTGCGTAGAAAGAGCAGTAATATTTCTTCCAGAGTGGAGAGCGCCTTTCTGAAGCTTCCGTTCATTTCTAAAGCTCATTCCGCTCAGCGCCGCACGCTCAACCCAAAATGCCCTTTGTGACATGTGCTGGGTCGAATATAGGCCTGTCTGAAATCCAATTTAATTCAACTCTTTATATCCAGGCGCTAGATACGTTATTCCTTAAATGGGCTGACTTCATAGAAACGCATTTGACAGAATTAAGATCTCAGAGAGACTAAAAACTGCTGAAAGGATTCCTTCAGGATTACTAAACACTTCCATGCAGGTGTGAGTTGGAGCTAAACTGTGCATAGCTCCAGGAACTGAGTTTGAGACCAGTGATATAGAGCCTTTAAATGTTAATCTGCGGTTTAATACATCATGCAGAACATGCAGGATTCATATTTAAATGGTATTTTGCACTTTATTAATATCTCGCAACCTCGGATGGATCCGTTGCTTCTCGACATGAAACAGCTTGTATTTATTGTGAGTATACACAACTAAAAGTAGAAACTTAACTTAACAGATTCGAATGATGTATAACACTTGCCTGTATGACCAAAAGTATTTTGAGTCTCTTTCGCACTGATAAGAAAAAAAAACGAGCTGGTCGCTAATGGTTGTTTATAACGTGTTTTGAATGTGTTTTCTGTTGTTTTAGTCTGCAGTACATCTTTGGAGAGCAGACCTGGATTAAATACTGGCCCACAAGAGAGGAAAGCCAAACTCGAGAATACAGGGATCAGTACATCGGCATCTCTGAACTCCAGAATAGGCCCTTTAAGGAAATATGCGCTACATAATTCTATAGTATATTTAATTCTTAATTACTGGAAATGTAACATTATCTCTTGCATTCATCAGGTCAGAGAGGAGCATTTGGATGAAGCCTGTGAATCTGGCATGGATTATGGTAAACGCATGTTCTCCTCCCTCAGTCATTGACCCCTCTATCTAGTCTCACAGCTGATGCTGGTAACAATATAACGCATATCATTGACAGTTTATAAAGTCTCAGTGGAGGGGATGGATCTGGCAAAGAACTCTGATGTCTATCACTTGAAGGTGGAGCGGGTGCTGAAAGAAGGTACTGTTCATTATTCATCTGTGTCCATCAAAGTATATTAAAATTTATGTTTTTAGATCATGTAACTCTTGAACTGTGGCTGACGTTTGGACGTCCCGGTAAAAGTGTTTCCTGTTCTGTCCTGTAGGCACGGATGGTGATGTTGAGGGGAGTGTCAGGCCATTTTTGGCTCGTCCCAGTTGCAGAGCATATTTGGGATTGGAAAAAGGCAAGTCGTACCTCATCATGGGCAAATCCTCTGACCTGCCATGGCTAGGAGGAAGGTAAGTGTTTGCACTTGTACAGGATCTGCTTTTGAACATAAGGACACACAACCGGGGAAATTTAGGATGCAACACATAACATCATACAGACGAGTGTGTGATATTATCTAGAGCTCTGTCACTAATTTCTCTCACTATACGAGGAAATACTGATTTCATTCACATAGAAATGCTGTAAGAATCATTTGTTAGACCAATGAAAACTGAATCAAACTTGGGTAAAATATCAAGAAGTGCATGTTAGTGTGACATTTTTGTATTTAATGTTCATTGATGGTTGTTTATAACATGTTTTGCATGTGTTTTATGTTGTTTTTAGTCTGCAGTACATCTTTGGAGAGCACACCTGGATTGAATACTGGCCAACAACAGAGGAAAGCCAAACTAAAGAATACAGGGATCAGTACATCGGCATCACTGCGCTCCAGAATAACCTCCTCAGACAAGGATGTACTACATAGTATAAATATTATTGATTACAGGAAATGTAACATCTCTTGCATACTCGTTAAATTGTTCTTTATAATAATTGTATGAAAGTATTGTTTCTTTATAGTTCTGTATAACAGTGTCAATATATGCTTCAATATATAATTTCATAATAAAGGTTAATTCAATAAAACTTGTTAGACATGTTGGAATTTATCATGGTGCATGATATGCGGAAATTTGTATACTCAGGACAATCGTTGTTTATTCTTTTAAATAATTTCTTTAGTATTATTTTAAAATCACTCACTATACTCACTAACCTGTCCTCAGCATGAGGTCACAATGTAAAACTGCCAAACAAAGTGTTTAAAAATGCACAGTTACATTAAAAGGCGGAGATCTTTCTTTAAGATATCAAACAATACAAAAAGTAAATATTGAATTATATTTTCCATTTAAAAAAATTCTATAAAAGTTGTGTCCTCACTTTGCGTCAACTCTGATTTATTCAGAATCCTGACGATGTCATGGGCAGCTTTAACTCTGAGGAGCACTTACTCGTTCCTGCTCATTGTGGATCTCACAGTAGGGCACATAGGCCTGGAAGTTATACATTTTTTATATTTTAAACAAACAATATTGACAAGTATTTATATTGTTGTCTCTGTGGTCACTTAACATGTCAACTCCGTCATCGCAGTGTAATATTTTCTGTAAATAGTTGTGGGATAAATCTTGCCATTTTTGTTTATTAAGGCAACTACAACTGTGGAAAAAAACTAAATTGCTCCACTGTACAACACGTGGTTATGGTGGGAAAAAAAAAATTTGTCAACTCCGTCAGGTTTTATGAATGATGGTTGACAAGTCCTCTCAAAAAACTGTATAATGTGATCTATTATGTTTTTTTGCATATGGGGAATTCTTCTAATGCTGTTTTTATGATTCTGTTTACATATACTGTATATTTGGCCCCAGCTCAACCTTTGTCAACTCCGTCAGTATTTGTCAACTCCGTCAGTATTTGTCTACTCCTTCAGTATTTGTCAACTCCGTCAGTATTTGTCAACTCCTTCAGTATTTGTCTACTCCGTCAGTATTTGTCTACTCCTTCAGTATTTGTCTACTCCTTCAGTATTTGTCAACTCCTTCAGTATTTGTCAACTCTGTCAGTATTTGTCTACTCCGTTAGTATTTGTCTACTCCTTCAGTATTTGTCAACTCCGTCAGTATTTGTCAACTCTGTCAGTATTTGTCAACTCCTTCAGTATTTGTCTACTCCTTCAGTATTTGTCTACTCCTTCAGCATTTGTCAACTCTGTCAGTATTTGTCAACTCCTTCAGTATTTGTCTACTCCTTCAGTATTTGTCAACTCCTTCAGCATTTGTCTACTCCTTCAGCATTTGTCAACTCCGTCAGTATTTGTCTACTCCTTCAGTATTTGTCAACTCCTTCAGTATTTGTCAACTCCTTCAGCATTTGTCTATTCCTTCAGTATTTGTCAACTCCGTCAGTATTTGTCAACTCTGTCAGTATTTGTCTACTCCTTCAGTATTTGTCAACTCCTTCAGTATTTGTCTACTCCGTCAGTATTTGTCTACTCCTTCAGTATTTGTCAACTCCTTCAGTATTTGTCAACTCCTTCAGTATTTGTCTACTCCGTCAGTATTTGTCTACTCCTTCAGTATTTGTCAACTCCGTCAGTATTTGACAACTCCGTCAGTATTTGTCAACTCCGTCAGTATTTGTCAACTCCTTCAGTATTTGTCTACTCCTTCAGTATGTCAACTCCGTCAGTATTTGTCTACTCCTTCAGTATTTGTCAACTCCTTCAGTATTTGACAACTCCGTCAGTATTTGTCAACTCCTTCAGCATTTGTCTACTCCGTCAGTATTTGTCTACTCCTTCAGTATTTGTCAACTCCTTCAGTATTTGACAACTCCGTCAGCATTTGTTTACTCCGTCAGTATTTGTCTACTCCGTCAGTATTTGTCTACTCCGTCAGTATTTGTCTACTCCTTCAGCATTTGTCTACTCCTTCAGCATTTGTCAACTAAATTGTCAACTAAAATTCCTTAAATTAAGGAATTTAGAAACTGGGCTGTTCATAATAGTGTAAAAAACAAAAAAACAAAAAACAAAACGGCGAATGTATTTTATGACTTAGCTCCTTTACTGAACACCAGTATTACATAACTGAAGACGTTACACTGTTTTTGGATAGTTTGAATTAAATTAGCATGCTTTTTAGTGTCTGACAGAGGTGACACACATTAAGTTATGGAGTGAATAAATATAATTTTTTTGAAAAAAATATTTAGAAATAAGCCTGTTCCCTTACATGGTTCATTATCTGAGAGCTACAAAAATACCAATTTTTAATAATGTAGTGTTAGTTTTTATTTTTTAACATCTAAAACATGTTTTGTCCCTTATCTTAAGAATCAGTGTTTTATATGATTTCTGGTCCTCTTCGTTTAGGGGTCACACTTGTCTGATGAGAGGGTCTGATTATAATTTCACCAACAGTAATTCTGGATTGCCTTCACCAAACAAGTAAATAGGATCTAAGCAAATCAGAACACTGCGCACCAAAACCGCAGTATGTGCGCAAGCGTGAACCACTAGTGTTTCTTCTTGCTGCGTATCTTTTACTGTCTATGGTATCTGCCACTGCAACACATTTCTCCCTGAGACCAGAGTTCGGCACCACGCCTTCCCGTCTTACTGGCAACTGATGAGATCCCCTTTCAAAGCGGGAAAGCTGATTTAAATTTAACAGTTGACGTCATTTACTGAACGTTAAATACACATTAAAGTGTATTTTACTGCATGGTGGCAGCACAAAAACTTGGGTCTTACCTTTTGATGCTCATGGTTGTGCGATCAAGATTAACCCATTTAAAGTGTCAGATGACTCGCCATTTAGGCCAGCTGTGTTACTGGGTTATGTTATCTCATTTGAATATTCAAAATTTAGCGTAGTCACGCGAGATCTGGTTTTGAAATAGTTATTTATCACAAACCACATTTGACAACATATAAAAATGCAATAAGTTTTATAATAATTTCAGAAAGAATTGTGGAAAATGAAAAATATGTTGAAAAAGGTCACCATGAAATGCAATAATGCAGTATTTTTAATAAATATATTTGTGCACATCATTATTGTTTTAAAATGAATGTGCTTTGTAAATAACTTCCCCTCCCTCTTGCAGCACATCTCTTCACTTTCTCTGATGAGTTGTTTACTGGCACGAGGGCGGGGCGACCTGTCACTCACATAAGATCGACCAATAGCAAACCACAACAATCTAAGTCCCGCCTTACATTTTTTTTGTTCAAGTAGATGCGTTACAATAGGGAGGGAAGAGTATTAACCATAGCCGTTGTTTTTCTATGGCTCTGGTATTAACCAGCCAAGAACAGCTGTCCTGTTAAAATAGTACGTATGAAAACCAAAAGACCGTTGATAAATCTTGACAAGCTCAAACAAATCCATACAAACCATTGAACACCATCACCCTCAGCCAGTAAGAGCAGGACAGCTTGTTCTTCACTAAAAGATTCCAAATAAATGATTTTAAAATGTTAATCATGTTGTATAGTAAATTTTTGGAACTGAAAAAAGGCACAATCACATTATTTAGGTCTGCTTGTCCCACTTAACAGAAATTGGACTATTATGATTTCAGCTGAGTTGACAAATGATCTGACAGAAATCAAACTTTTAAAGTGCATGTAAACACACTGACATGCTGCACAATGACTATCTAACTGGCCAAAAACAGATTTCCATCAGCTCAGTAAACAGTTGAACAATCATTACATTATTTACACCAAATTCATCTTAATATTCATTTTAGAAATGGCTTGGCTTCATGTTGGGTGATGTTCTCCACTCCTGACTGCTCCATCATCTCCAGAAATCCTTTTACTCCGGACAGATTAAACGCTTAGGACAAAAAAGAATCAAATATTAACTAATATATTATATTATATTATATATATACACTCACCTAAAGGATTATTAGGAACACCTGTTCAATTTCTCATTAATGCAATTATCTAATCAACCAATCACATGGCAGTTGCTTCAATGCATTTAGGGGTGTGGTCCTGGTCAAGACAATCTCCTGAGCTCCAAACTGAATGTCAGAATGGGAAAGAAAGGTGATTTAAGCAATTTTGAGCGTGGCATGGTTGTTGGTGCCAGACGGGCCGGTCTGAGTATTTCACAATCTGCTCAGTTACTGGGATTTTCACGCACAACCATTTCTAGAGTTTACAAAGAATGGTGTGAAAAGGGAAAAACATCCAGTATGCGGCAGTCCTGTGGGCGAAAATGCCTTGTTGATGCTAGAGGTCAGAGGAGAATGGGCCGACTGATTCAAGCTGATAGAAGAGCAACTTTGACTGAAATAACCACTCGTTACAACCGAGGTATGCAGCAAAGCATTTGTGAAGCCACAACACGCACAACCTTGAGGCGGATGGGCTACAACAGCAGAAGACCCCACTGGGTACCACTCATCTCCACTACAAATAGGAAAAAGAGGCTACAATTTGCACGAGCTCACCAAAATTGGACAGTTGAAGACTGGAAAAATGTTGCCTGGTCTGATGAGTCTCGATTTCTGTTGAGACATTCAGATGGTAGAGTCAGAATTTGGCGTAAACAGAATGAGAACATGGATCCATCATGCCTTGTTACCACTGTGCAGGCTGGTGGTGGTGGTGTAATGGTGTGGGGGATGTTTTCTTGGCACACTTTAGGCCCCTTAGTGCCAATTGGGCATCGTTTAAATGCCACGGCCTACCTGAGCATTGTTTCTGACCATGTCCATCCCTTTATGACCACCATGTTCCCATCCTCTGATGGCTACTTCCAGCAGGATAATGCACCATGTCACAAAGCTCCAATCATTTCAAATTGGTTTCTTGAACATGACAATGAGTTCCTTGTACTAAAATGGCCCCCACAGTCACCAGATCTCAACCCAATAAAGCATCTTTGGGATGTGGTGGAACGGGAGCTTCGTGCCCTGGATGTGCATCCCACAAATCTCCATCAACTGCAAGATGCTATCCTATCAAAATGGGCCAACATTTCTAAAGAATGCTTTCAGCACCTTGTTGAATCAATGCCACGTAGAATTAAGGCAGTTCTGAAGGCGAAAGGGGGTCAAACACAGTATTAGTATGGTGTTCCTAATAATCCTTTAGGTGAGTGTATATTATATAGTCTTCAATGCACAGCAACAATAAAAACAAAATCACAACAAGTTTTGTTTTGTTGTCTAATAAACTTGAAAAATGTTTAAGAATGTTCCGATTTCAATAAACCTCTTTCAAGATATATTCTATAAATTCTTATTATTTTACACAATTTTGCTTCTCAAATAAACTTTGAGAAGCATGGTTAAAGAATGTTTAGGTCATTTTTTTTTACAGACCAACTAATAATTATTAAGAAATGATTTTTGTTCAGTAGGCCCATACTTTCTTTTTGTATTATGCTGCGTTCCAGGCAGGTTTCTGAGCCCGTAAGTTACAACTTCAAACCACGACTCACGACTTTATAGCGTTCCAGGCAAAGTCACGCCAAACTGCCTGAGCGCAAGGAATTGTGGGAGCTAGATGTAAACAAAGCATGGCAGACCGTATAGGGCTTATGCACATTTACAATAATTTCTATCGCCAAAGGTGCTTACTTCTTGCTTTTTTGAGGGAAACAGAGGAGAAAAAACGGCACATAAGGCAAGAGAAGCTGTTATACCTTTTATATTACGTTATTTGTATATTTGGAAATGTATTTGATATTAATTTATTCTTGCACTCAATAGACTGAAAACTGGCTAACGCTAGAAAAGCTGCTGATACTGCATAACATTTGTGGATAACTTTAGAACAATAGCTTATTGTAATAAACAATTTGGTTTTTAATGTACGACTTTCATAAACACTGCATCCGTAGGGGCTGCCATTGTTGTTTCGTGGGCTATGTGACATCAGAACGCTTAACTGGGAGTACATCGATCTAGTACGAGTTCACGGGTGGGAAGACACGGGTTTGACTGCCGTTCCAGTGCACTTTCATGGGTAGAAGGTTGGAAAAACACGGGTTACGGGTTGCCTGGAACGCGCCATTAGTCTTGGCCAAGAAGCAGGTTACTTAAAGGCACAGTATGTAAGTTTGGCCGATACAAGTAATTTATTCAAAACAATAACAAAGGTGTAGCATGATGACGGCGTGAATAAGTGTGGGATCATGAGAGTTGTCATCTTCACCTCCTCAGCCGATGGAAAGCTATCCGTCGGGACTCGGGCAGAAATCATGTTCATCGATGAGCTAATGTATCAAAGTTTTATTAATGTTACTGTGGTATAAAGCAGGGCAGGGGCTGAGAACCGTAAGAGCGGAACGAGGCCAGTGGAGTGAATGTTAATGAGAGATATCTGCGTGACACAACGGTCTCGAGTCCCACGGAGGAGCTCCAGAAGAGGACCAGGCCTGAGACATTTTATGTTGCTGTTTTTATTATGCTTATATGCCGCAGTACTTTGGCACCATTTAAGCCTGTATGTGTTCCAAATAAGCCCACATCATGATTGATTCACGTGTTTACAAGGAAGTATTTAAAAAATATAATTTTACTAATGTTTGATTAGAGCCCTGGGTGGGATGAGTAGGTGTTAGTGGCTGGGGGTCCAGGCTGGTGGTCTGAAGCCGTAAGTCGGTTTGACTCTGGAGTTGTAGCTGGAGTCAAGCTGGAAATTTGACTGGGTGTATCTCGGGAGCCAAGCCGAGTTGGGGCTCCATACTCTGGGCCAGTCCCCTTGCGGTCCCCCCAATGCCCGGAGTATGGAGCCCTTAAGTCGGCTTGGTTCCCGAGTCATGCCCGGTCAAAGTTCATCTCGAGAAGAAAGCCAAGTTGGGGCTTTAGACTCTGGGCATGGAGGGGTCACCCAGTGGGAGTATGGTCCCTAAGTTATGCCCTGGTCAAAGCTGGACAGGAAGTGGCAGTATCTCGAAACCGCAAGGTCACAGGGGCTCGGGACTGTGGGGAAAGTAGGGTCCCTGAATTCCCAGAGTCTCAAGCCTTAACTCGGCTTGGCTCCCGGGTCATGCCCGGTTGTACTTAAGGACTTTAGGACAAAATGAATTAATTCAATTAATTTAATTAATGTGTGTAATTTGTATTATCTAAATATAATTGTAAATTAAGGTACAACTATAGGTTAGTAAGGTAAAAGCACACAAAGAAATGTTATCATTAAACACTTTTTACTCAGAAAATGTATCAAAGTTTGTAATTTAGAGGGATTCCTCACTGAAACACATCAATGGTTCCACAGTGAGTAATGGTGAAAAAACATATGTGTACAAAGACATGCATGGAGCTTAAATATACTGCGGACTAAGCATCATAGTAATTTTCATTGTGCCCACATTGAGAAATGTTTTTTTTTATTGTTGGCTATAGTTTGCATGCGTTTTGTGGTGCTGTGCCATTTAAGCCCATCTTTTTTAAAAAAAAAAGTGATTTATGATGTATTTATTTGTAAATGAATGTAAAATGAATCACAAAACATCTAACTCAACATTGCCAAATGTGATTGATACGCAATAAAAAAAAATCAGGGAAGTAACACAACACTGGATTGGATAAAATAATGAGCAGCATAAAATATGACTTTCTCTTTTTTTTTTTATTTGACTTCAGAGTTGAAATTGGGCTTAAAGGGTACATGGGCTTAATGGGTAGACTTAACATTAATGTATAATATATAACAATGATTAGATTTCTATAGATTTAAACATTGTTGGAAACATTCGGGATAATAAGTACAAAAGTCAACAAATATATAACATTGTTTTAGTGGTTTTTGGATATTTTAATCCAAAAATCTTACATATTGTGCCTTTAAGGTGACTCCTGAAAGGACCACTTAGTCCCAACATAAGCATATTTGGACACATTTTGCTTTCGTTTTATTAATAAACATGGGTTAAATTTTCACAGATTGGAGAAAAATTAAGGTCCAGATTGTTGTAAGCAAACAGTAGTTCAAACCAGCGCTACTCACCTGCCTGAACAACACTGTACACACACTTCCACAATATCACAACATCCAGAAAAACTTTCGCTACATGATATTTCACACATCTCACACACGTCCAGCATGTTGCATTGGTAATGTTGATGACAGAGGCATGTGCATTCATTATTGCAATTGTCCTTGCAGTTCTCACATCCTTCTTTGCTGTTCTCACAACCCATAATTGTCTAGTAAGATTGAATGATCAGTTGATGTGGAAATGTTCTCGAATCTTTAATTTGTGTAATCAGATTTGCACGTAGGAGCATGAGCATGTAGGGCAGCGCAGTCCAGCCAATAGACTGGTCTCACGTGATGAACATTTGCATAAAATATTTATCCGCCCAAACTGTATGCAAATAAAGCATGACTGGGTTTACCAGGACCACACAAACAGTAATTTAGAAGCCTCTCTGAGCACAAACCGACATTAAGCAATCCAATACAATAGCATCTAATAGCAATCTTAGACGTGAGATATTCACTGGATAAAAAGCCTTTTTGTCTGCTAATGACATACTGAATAGCTAGCCCAGATAGCATGCCACCATTGAAACAATCAAATCAAAATTCAGAATGTCTGATCTGTGGTAAGAAAGTATTGTTGGTGCATATCATCTATTAATAACAAATGACCACTTTTGGTCAAGGATAATATTAGTGAATTATTCTACTTTATGATGCAGAAAACTATATCATCTAATCACCTTTGTTTCTGGCTTTCTTTGCAACAAAGTATGTGCTTTGTTAACATTATTACAAAAAGTCAAACTGCCCAACTAAAGGAAACACTGATCACCATAATGGCGATCAAACATTTTCAATAAAACATCAACATCTAAACCTCTGTTAGTTCTCAATAAGAGCTTCTGCTGAGATCTTGAGAGATTTATTGTCTTTTATCTTCAGTTGATTTCAGGCTGTGTGGCTTTAGTTGTAGTTGTGTTTCATTTTCTGAGAGTGCAAGCATGATGTTGAACCGACATCACATTGTAACATTGGTTCAATGACATTACCATTGATTTTGAAATTGATTTACCGTTGAAATTTCAACATTTTTTGCGGGTGCAAATGTGATGATATAATTCAGTTAACATTGACACATTAACGTTGATTTAACATTGTTTCGATGGTGGCTTGCAATCTGGGTAGGATACTTCATGTAGTATTTTGATGAAACCAAAAGGATCCATCAGACATTTTTTGTGTGAATTAATTGCCATTAATAAAAAAAAAAAAAAAAAAACATTAGCTAAACTGACCAAGGAAATGTATAGCTGTATGATTTAGCTATTTGTAAATGCATATGTTCAGTGACCTTTAGAGCTTCAACAACAGAAGATATAGGAAGTATTTTGCTCTCACTTTTAAAAGTTCATAATCACATACATTTTGCTGTTCTAATGGACGCAGCACCATCCAGGGCAGGCAGACAAACATACACAATCTTACAATCAGACTGAAGCAGCAAAACAAAATCCTTTGGAATTTAACACACTTAAACAACAAATACAGCGGTGTCGAAGGCTTTGCCCTTGCACAGTCAACACATTTACATCCCCTTGGAAACAAACTGTTTTGCATTGAGAGACTTTGTATCTCTTTGTGTTCAGTCCTCTAGCTCTTACATTAAAAAAGCAACACAATAAAAGTTGATAAAAGTGAATGTCCTGTCATTTTTTTTCCAGCTGACTTTCGGTTTTAATGACGGATAAGATGATGTTTGCTCTGTTCTGTTTGGCATCTCAGGGACCTCAAATCCATTTCAATAAATCACAAAAATATATACTTGTCATTGATGTATCAGGCTAATACTTCATTGATTTTACAAATCCTATGACAAGTGATTATATAGTAAAACGAATTTCAACTTCATAACATTCTTAAACAAATGTCCTAAGGCATGTCATACATTTTCAAGTCTCAAACTTACTGTCACTCAATTGAGTTATTTCTGATACACAAAGTATTTGAGTTGAGTTTGAGGAAAGTTGTGTTGGTATTATTTAAGAGTGCATGTTGAAAACATGTAAAGTTTGATCGTTTAAACACAAATTAGTTGAGATCAAAATACTCAAAATTATGATGCAAATACTTGCCTTAAACCAAAGGCAATGTTTTTGTGTGGAAACTGATTGACTTAAGTATCTCAAGTATGTTTTACTCAAAGTTGTAAGTTGTTAATACATATACACCCACCTAAAGGATTATTAGGAACACCTGTTCAATTTCTCATTAATGCAATTATCTAATCAACCAATCACATGGCAGTTGCTTCAATGCATTTAGGGGTGTGGTCCTGGTCAAGACAATCTCCTGAACTTCAAACTGAATGTCAGAATGGGAAAGAAAGGTGATTTAAGCAATTTTGAGCGTGGCATGGTTGTTGGTGCCAGACGGGCCGGTCTGAGTATTTCACAATCTGCTCAGTTACTGGGATTTTCACGCACAACCATTTCTAGAGTTTACAAAGAATGGTGTGAAAAGGGAAAAACATCCAGTATGCGGCAGTCCTGTGGGCGAAAATGCCTTGTTGATGCTAGAGGTCAGAGGAGAATGGGCCGACTGATTCAAGCTGATAGAAGAGCAACTTTGACTGAAATAACCACTCGTTACAACCGAGGTATGCAGCAAAGCATTTGTGAAGCCACAACACGCACAACCTTGAGGCGGATGGGCTACAACAGCAGAAGACCCCACCGGGTACCACTCATCTCTACTACAAATAGGAAAAAGAGGCTACAATTTGCACGAGCTCACCAAAATTGGACAGTTGAAGACTGGAAAAATGTTGCCTGGTCTGATGAGTCTCGATTTCTGTTGAGACATTCAGATGGTAGAGTCAGAATTTGGCGTAAACAGAATGAGAACATGGATCCATCATGCCTTGTTACCACTGTGCAGGCTGGTGGTGGTGGTGTAATGGTGTGGGGGATGTTTTCTTGGCACACTTTAGGTCCCTTAGTGCCAATTGGGCATTGTTTAAATGCCACGGCCTACCTGAGCATTGTTTCTGACCATGTCCATCCCTTTATGACCACCATGTACCCATCCTCCGATGGCTACTTCCAGCAGGATAATGCACCATGTCACAAAGCTCCAATCATTTCAAATTGGTTTCTTGAACATGACAATGAGTTCACTGTACTAAAATGGCCCCCACAGTCACCAGATCTCAACCCAATAGAGCATCTTTGGGATGTGGTGGAACGGGAGCTTCGTGCCCTGGATGTGCATCCCACAAATCTCCATCAACTGCAAGATGCTATCCTATCAATATGGGCCAACATTTCTAAAGAATGCTTTCAGCACCTTGTTGAATCAATGCCACGTAGAATTAAGGCAGTTCTGAAGGCGAAAGGGGGTCAAACACAGTATTAGTATGGTGTTCCTAATAATCCTTTAGGTGAGTGTACATACAAAGGAGTGTTGAGACAATGATAGACCGTTTTGTTTGAAGTCACCATTATGGTGATCAGTGTTTGCTTTAGTTGGGCTCTTGACCCTTGACTTTTTATTTTAGCTTATGCAGAATAGTAGAAAATATCAATTACAAATAAGTAGAAAATAACAGGTCTGTCTCAATAGGTTATAGGGGTTTAAAAAGCAGAATGACCTGCGTCTTATGAGCTCCTCAAATACTGTGATTTATTAATGCAGGATCTGTCTGTTTGTTTACTTAACTTCAGTCTTTTACTCACATGTTTATTTTCATTGGGATTGTGTCATCATTAATCATTAAACCTTTATTAAGCAGTCAGTTAAGCCTGTTTAAGGATGAGAGCTAATAAACGAACAAAGACGGCAATCGATTCGCTTTCTCGCTGAAGAACACTGGTCGACCAAACCTAAACTAATCACGTAGGCAGAAACACACTGCCTCCATTGTCTCTGTAGGGTCTTTCTTCTCACTTTGGTTTTAGTTTTTGCATGGTCTTATTCGTAAACAAAGAGTTTATTAAAGATCACTGCAAATTCAGATGTGCATACCTACAGTTTGAGGAGTCAAAATAAATAAATAAAATAAAAGATTCCCATTTATCAGACATAATAATAATTCCAATGCAATGGACTTATTATGCATGACTGAGCGAAGGCCTGTAATTAAATTTCAATATGTATGAGGACGTCATTTTTCATTTCTGCTGTTTCATATATACTGCATTTCTCTGAACTGAAAATGTTTGTGTGAGGGTTAGATTTAGAGCAAATATAATTAGCTCAATTTAAAAACAATCAATGGAAAATCCACTATATAAAAGTGTATGTGTGTTTGAGTTATTAAGATGAGTGCAGAGCAGTTATGGGGTGGAAATGAGAAAATAATTCAATCTACAAAGAAAATGCACTCATTAATATTTAATTCTAGCAGCCCTATAGCTTCCCCTACACACACACACACACACACTAGTTAATTTACACATTCCATTCCACATAGGCTTCTATTGTTTTACAGATAATTATGAATACCATAACCTAAAAAACGTTTAATTCAAATTGTAGTAAAACAGTAAGAAAGACACCAGAAAAAAATTACATTCTGTCGACTGCACCGCTATGTCCTTCCAAACACACACAACTTTTACAAAATGAGAATTTTTGAACAATGTACTTGAGCTGAAAAGGTTCAAAAAGATGCTGTAAAAGTACAGTTCATACAGTCCATACATTGCACGTGTAAAGAAAAGTTTACTTCAAAGCAACTTGATTCAATAAAGTTATTTTGTCAAATTTTAGTTGAGTTACTCAGTTCAGTTTAGTTCATACAATAAGTATTTGAGTAGAGATAACGTTGATGAACGAGATATTTGATGAATAGCCTGAAGTCATTATTCACTGAACACTGTAAAGCTAAGCACAAAATCATGCAGACAAATAAATAAAGAGTGTCAAATCTGTGGCATGGGTGCTGACGTTCCCACGAGACCGGCTTTGAGTTCAGCCTCCAACACCCACAGGGCTCGCAAAATATCTTTATCAAACAAACACGATTTATCTCTCATTCACCTGCAATTAACTGGAATGTTATTTTTTATTACTTGGCCCGCCTGGTCGGTGGATATAACCGCAAACCGCATCACTAACACACACACCCAAGCATCTGCAAAACTTCACCTCAGACAAATCAGCATATTCAAAACTTCCGCGATGGTATTTTTCCTTCAAATTACCAGTCAAGAGAGTGAACAACGCACACCAAGAAAGGAATGTTATTTCACTATTTAAGATGCGAGCCCTGGCCCATACATGTTCGAGTCTGATCCCGAATCACAGCACAATGAACCAACAACACCTCAAATACAAAGGATACTCCAGCCTGTAAGTTATGTTTAGTTAGACACGTACACATAATCAGTAGATATCATACGATCTGTAACAATGCAATACTATCACATATAAAAAAAAAATTTACTCACATAATTGTGTTGCATCATTCCTGTCAGATCCACAAGCCACAGCATCGTTTTTTAATGTCGTCCTGTCTAAAAATCCATGCAATGTCTTCTGTACGTGAGCTGGAATTTCATTAAAAATAAAGTTCAACCATGCATTGCTAATATTGGAATCCAAAGGAAGCTTATGGCATTTTTGAAACATGCTTTATTGCTTGGAAGTTCGTTCTGGTTTAGCTTCACGTAGGCCTATGTTATTTATCACATCATGTCACTACATGCACGAGTCGGTGGGCGGGGCTACAGAATTAGGCATTGGTCTTGAGGCGGCGTTTCGCTACACTATGACGTCACAGGGATTCGCAGATCTCTCGTTTGATGAGCCAGCTGTCAATAAAAACTTTTCTTTGACTAACAAGGAACTTTTCATCTCTGAAATTTACAGGATATTCTTATATTACCATGATCTTTTATAGGCTCAAGGGAAAGTTGATTTCTCAATTCATGACCCCTTTAAAGTCTCAGTTCTTGAGTAAATGGCTGGTCTGTTTGAGAGCACTTGAGGACATCTGACTCACCTTAAACAAGAAGGACTGAAGGAGTCGATAAAGAATGTACAGAAAACACAACACTTCGACATTTGTGTGAGCCGAGACACGTTTGACGTCTTTTGAAGGGTGACCGTGGCGTGAGCAGCTCTAAAGGTCACTGAACATATGCATGTATGGGCCATTCTACAGAATTGGTTCAAAGTCAGAGCTGGAAACATCTTGAAAAGATGTTTTTTTCCACAATTTTTTTATGCATGCAAATAGTTTAATATCCAGGTACACATTTCTAGTAATTGTTCAGTTATTTCTCTTATTGTGTTTTAAGAAAGTTTTGGAATATGTTTCCTCTTGGAAACATATTGGGAAGGGTTATATTGACCTCCGTTTTCACCAGTAAATCAATAACAATTACAATTTTACCAATATTTCAAATGTAATTTATGAGATTTGTTGTATTTTGAATCCAATCTTTCTTTGTAAAAGGAATAAAGTTTATCATACTGATTTTAAAGTTAAGGATTCATTAGTTTGAATATACATTTAACCAAACACAATCATAACATCTTAGTTGATCATTCAATATACTTAATTTTTGACAAAACATCCCATGTTTCGGTAGAGATATTTTACATTTACATTTATGCATTTGGGCAGACGTTTTATCCAAAGCGACTTACATTACATTCAAGGTACACGTTTTACATTTTGTAAGTTCTTGCTTTCCCTGGGAATCGAACCCATGACATTGGCGTTGCAAGCGCCACGCTCTACTGTTTGAGCTACAGGCAAGCCTAACATTATAACGATAATGTTTTGGTAGCGACCACATCACATTGCAGAATTTTAACTCACATACTAAAACACTACTAAATACTAATGATTTGCATAACTGTACTAACATTTTGTTTATTTCCCCCAAATAAAGGATTATGTGTTCCCTTGTCACTACCAAAACAATGATGTCAACATGACTGTTTCCGTAGTGACATTTTTAGATACTTTTGAGCCTAGCTCAAAGATGCTAATCAGCACATGGTTAGCTAGCACAGTTCTGAACAGCTGTACACACATACAAAAAACAAAATCTTTATCAAATAACCCCCAAAAAACATTGATGTCACAACCGAAACTTCACCACATTTCGGTCATGACTGTTTCGGTAGTGACATTTTTAGATACTTTTGAGCCTAGCTCAGAGATGCTAATCAGCACATGGTTAGCTAGCACAGTTCTGAACAGTTGTACACACATAAAAACTACATTTTATGGAATAATCCCCCCAAAAGTTTCCTTAATTTCAGAAAAAAATTAAGTAGTGTTTGGTAGTGACGTTCCTTAAAGGTGCAGTGTGTAGTATTTATAAGGATCTATTAACAGAAATGCAATATAACATACATAACTATGTTTATAGTGGTGTATAAAGACCGTACATAATGAAACGTTATGTTTTTATTACCTTGGAATGAGCCATTTCTATCTACACACACCGCCGGTCCCCTTACAGTGAAGTCGCCATTTTGCGCCGCCATGTTTCTACAGTAGCCCTAAACGGACAAACTTCTCTACATAGCGCTAGCTACTCTCTGCTGTCTCCGACAACGACATCTTTGTCCTGTGTCGGCCACCGTAGCTTCAAAATGGAGGGGTGAGCATTGGACGATTGCAATTCACAACCTCACCGCTAGATGTCACTAAAATTCACACACTACACCTTTAAAGTTACAGACAGATTTTCAGACCTTTGAACACATTTACCTCAAATTGACTTGGGATTTCTAATTGGGATTCAATAGATAATAGAAGGATCTTTTTAACCTTCTTATTGATTTTTAAATGTGTTTTTTGGTTGTGGGACAGCAGTTTGAACGGCCCATATACAAATAACTAAATCATACAGCTACTTACATTTGGGCTATTTGGTTAGCTTATGATTTTTGGATTGATGGCAATTTACACACACAAAATCTCAACATTCACTTACCTTTCATGTCATTGCAAATCCGACAAAAACAAATGCACGAAACAAAAAACGGGCTAAAAAAACCTGAATATAATTTTTTTTTTTTTTTTTCTTCAGCATTTCTTATTGTCTGCTTGCGTTGATGCTTTGGCATTGTGATTGTCATGCCAGTAATACGGTGCACAGTATATTGAACTGAAATTGAAATCCGAACGGGCTAAACCATCTTTCTGCATTGACAGTCATTAAATAAGCAGCCGTGTATTCTGACAAAATAACATTTTCCCCTGTACTTTTCGAGTAGCACTTCCATACATCCACTTTCTCTCTGTCTTTGAGTGAGTTGGTGAAGTGTGTGATGGGAACAGGGATGACTTTAAATCACTATCATTACACGTCTACGGAGAGAGAGAGCAAACGAGCACTGAAAGCTTATCTGAGCACGAGCACAGGAGGCAGAGAGACGCCTACATAAGCTGAATTTTAAACTATATTACTTTACATGAATGTAAAATGAATTAAACAAATATAAGTGCTGTATTGTTATCCTTATTGTTAACTTAGCATGTTATCCTTAACTTAGCATGCTAATCCACATGTATATCACTGCCTATTGGTGGTTTACAAGGTCCATGTCATAGGATGTTATCTCAGTATACAGCAAAGCAACTCACTGGGTGAACAGAGGCAAAGAGAGAGACTCACCCCTTCAGTTCATTCGCCGAGCAGACGAGATAAACGAAGACGGATACTTTGAATTAAAACCTCCGACTCAAAGTAAATAAACAACGTGCATGAATCCCTGTGACTTCCGTCGACACCGCAGGCACTGCACAGACATCTGCGCGCATGACCGTGTTAATGTTCATATGATAAACACACACGTGCACACAAGCGTTATCACACACGTTTGCTTGATTATGTGGAGCCACAGGCCAAACAAACTATTTGTCATCAATTAAACGCAGCACAAACACTGACAGATCGTTGAGCAAACACGAGGGAAATGGGAGTCGGTTGGAGGTTGTTTATGCATGAAGGACGATAAGAACTGGACAACACATAAGTCGGCAAATGGAGGTTTAAAACACAACAATCTCAGATATTTCTGTAACACACACACGTAGCCTACTGAGCTCTATATGAGGCCAGTGTCTATTATGAATCTGTGGAGTCTGACGAATATTTTGTTTTGAATCAGCTTGTATCAAATGGACAAAGTCACGTGATTTCAGTAAACGAGGCTTCGCTACGTCTTAACTGTTTCAAACCGTTTCGAAATTCCAATGGTTCACTACTGAGGGCGATGATCTCTGTGAACCCATAAATCATGCGAAGTCACTGAGATCGACCCCCAGCGGCGAATCATTGGACAAGTATCTGTGGGTTCTACCTGATCTCTGATCATTTTTATACATTTGCAGGCATTTAGACATTAGTACATTCAAAGGAATAATAGTAGTTAAGTCTCTTTTTGGCCTGTTTAGTCATTTATAGTGATTATGAAACGAAGCCACGAAAAGTATAATGCTTAAAAAGGCCTTCCCCTTGACAGTGTGGTAATGTATATACATAATAATGCACACAGCATGGGTTAATTTATTAGTGAATTCCTTTATTTAATAATCATTTTGTTAATAAAATCTGTGAAGAGCAAATGGTCTCATTTTTTTTCTTGTGATTAGAAAAGAAGCATACAATATCCAACAAACAAATCAAATTTGAAGTAAGGAATCTGATGTTCAAATGGGTATATGGATATACACTCACCTAAAGGATTATTAGGAACACCTGTTCAATTTCTCATTAATGCAATTATCTAATCAACCAATCACATGGCAGTTGCTTTAATGCATTTAGGGGTGTGGTCCTGGTCAAGACAATCTCCTGAACTCCAAACTGAATGTCAGAATGGGAAAGAAAGGTGATTTAAGCAATTTTGAGCGTGGCATGGTTGTTGGTGCCAGACGGGCCGGTCTGAGTATTTCACAATCTGCTCAGTTACTGGGATTTTCACGCACAACCATTTCTAGAGTTTACAAAGAATGGTGTGAAAAGGGAAAAACATCCAGTATGCGGCAGTCCTGTGGGCAAAAATGCCTTGTTGATGCTAGAGGTCAGAGGAGAATGGGCCGACTGATTCAAGCTGATAGAAGAGCAACTTTGACTGAAATAACCACTCGTTACAACCGAGGTATGCAGCAAAGCATTTGTGAAGCCACAACACGCACAACCTTGAGGCGGATGGGCTACAACAGCAGAAGACCCCACCGGGTACCACTCATCTCCACTACAAATAGGAAAAAGAGGCTACAATTTGCACGAGCTCACCAAAATTGGACAGTTGAAGACTGGAAAAATGTTGCCTGGTCTGATGAGTCTCGATTTCTGTTGAGACATTCAGATGGTAGAGTCAGAATTTGGTGTAAACAGAATGAGAACATGGATCCATCATGCCTTGTTACCACTGTGCAGGCTGGTGGTGGTGGTGTAATGGTGTGGGGGATGTTTTCTTGGCACACTTTAGGTCCCTTAGTGCCAATTGGGCATCGTTTAAATGCTACGGCCTACCTGAGCATTGTTTCTGACCATGTCCATCCCTTTATGACCACCATGTACCCATCCTCTGATGGCTACTTCCAGCAGGATAATGCACCATGTCACAAAGCTCCAATCATTTCAAATTGGTTTCTTGAACATGACAATGAGTTTACTGTACTAAAATGGCCCCCACAGTCACCAGATCTCAACCCAATAGAGCATCTTTGGGATGTGGTGGAACGGGAGCTTCGTGCCCTGGATGTGCATCCCACAAATCTCCATCAACTGCAAGATGCTATCCTATCAATATGGGCCAACATTTCTAAAGAATGCTTTCAGCACCTTGTTGAATCAATGCCACGTAGAATTAAGGCAGTTCTGAAGGCGAAAGGGGGTCAAACACAGTATTAGTATGGTGTTCCTAATAATCCTTTAGGTGAGTGTATGTTATATATTTATACACACTTTTTCCTCAATGCCTTTTATTTTTTCGTCTTGGTATATATGCTCTTGCCAATAAATACACTCCAGCACCAGCTGCTGCTGTCAGAGCTGCTCCTTTTCCTACAGTTAATGAAGTTGCTCCCATCACAGTAGCTATTGCTCCTCCTAATCCTGCTCCTACTGCTGCTCCAGTACAATATTTTCTCTTTAGAATTTCAGTCTTCTTATAGTCCTGCTCAGGGTATCACTCATTTCCATTCTTCCTCCTCAGTTAAGTTCAGTGACTTGAGATGGATCTTCATCTTTGTTGTTAAAGACATGAAATCCTCCAGAACTCTTATCAACGACTGACCTCAGTGCTTTACATTTACTCAGATGATCTTCTATTGGCTCATGTAACCGATCTCCATGAGTAAAGAGCACTATTGTGTGTTTTAAGACCTTTGCTCCGAAATGATCCTGGATCCATTTCATCGCCGTAACGACCTCCTCTGTGAATTTCACACTCAGCCTGATCACCAGCAGAAACACATCCAGATTATGAAACATCTTCAGTCTGGACATCTGCAATCTTCACTTCTGTATCAGAGAGTCCTACAGTGTCGAACACAGTGATGACTGACAGATTTTGGTCTCAGACTCAGAAGAATAACCTTCTTTAAATGTTTTTCTTTCTCCACCTATGATGGTGTTTCCTGATGCGCTCTTTCCTGCTCCAGTCGAGCCCAACAGTATAATATTCAGATCTAACAATGTAAATAAGATGAACAGACAGATGAATGGACAGACAGATACTTACTTTGACCAGGTATTTCCATGCTGTTCCTCCTCATCCTGTCTCTCAGTGGATTTACTGACTTTATCTGTTATAAGGAAACATATTCTATTTATTTTTCCCACAAGGCAAATCAAACCGTTGTATCAAACAGAAAACATTGTAACTGATCAGGTTCTTATACTCACTCTTTGTAATTTATTTCAACAATTTAGTAGACAAAAACTAACATTTACTTGTAGATAGTTTTGAAGTTGTCCGTCCAACAGCCTCTAAAGACAAGAATAAAGTCTAAAGAGCCTGTCTTGCTTAGTCATTACAAAAAAATTAAAAATAAAACCCACACACCAAAACACACACCCACTGGTCTTTGTCTTCTCATAAACCAAAGTTTGCATTTTACATTTCATTTGAATAACATTTGAATTCGTTTCCACATTCTGCTGTATGTGGTGTAATATGCTTTAATATCTCCTTGTCACACATACAAATTTAGCATTATTATTTATTTTGTGGTGTTGTTCATGTACCCATTTCATGAAAAAATATAAAAGTTAAATGAAATAATTACAGACCTTTTGCTTCTCCTTCAGTTCAGTTTGCTTGTAGGTGTTTTACAGTGTGAAACCATGTGGTCAATGGTGTGATTTAACCTGAGAAAGATCATTTACTCATTCAGGATGTTTCACTATTGTGCTGATAATATGAGGGCAAACACAGGACATCACTCTTTAGTGACCCGATGAAAGAAATGAAAGCTGCTCTGAGACGACAGGTGCATGAAAGTGAAAGCACAGGCTTTTAATGCAAAATAGGGTGTGTAGATCATACACTGGTTAGTATTTGACAAAAGTAGAAGTCCTACCCTACTGTACATAAGCATGATCAAATATACACACACCCTGGTACTTCTGAAGTGCTTTTCTTGGTAAATAGACGGTTCTTAACGCTATAATCTATGTTTGGTTTCATTTATAAGACATTAAAGGAACTTACTTTAGTCTGAGACTGACCAGTTTGGCAAGTTATTGATATATTATTTAGTTTTTATTATTAATTTTCAGTAGGCTATTTTAGAAGTAAATATGAATAAATGTAATTGTTAATCAATATAAAGAATAAATTACTTTTAATAAATACATTTTGACTAAATTTGAAATACAATTTCTTTCCCATGGCATGTTAGAGAGCATCAATTTCCATTTGAACAGACATAAAACAATTACTTACACTGTTATATACCGTAGATTATATCATGGAATAATTATCAATATATTTTGAGAAACTAGCTTTATGAACATAAAACTATCGATGCACTGCACACTGCTGTATCTTCAGGTGAGTGGATGTCAAGTACCGCAGTAAATGAACTGAAGGGATCTGGTCCGTGTCTGACTACACGAGGGAATATATCCGAATCTTTTGTAAATGACACACAATTACAATCTCAGAGTCATTCACAGTCAAATTATCCATTCAGTCGTAAATCAGGGCCGTAAAAGAAATGCTGTGTAAATTACGGCGGCGGCCGGTGAAACGTGTGGCAGTATGCGAGGTCGGGCTCTGTGATGGGAGAGGCATTTGATCAGATGATCAGACCATATGCTCGAGTAGCGCTGAAACATACATGCTAAAATGGTGCCTCATTAACAGAAATGACTGCATCATAAAGGCAGAGAGAATGTGCTTCCAGCGAATGACCCGAGAACAGAATTAATGAAGGGGGAATAATAGGTACATCCCTCACTTGAGCTGGCCTTTATTACATACAAAATGGGTAAGTGTGTGTGTATATATACAGTATATTGCCAAAAGTTTTGGGATGCCTGCCTTTACATGCACATAAACTTTAATGATATCCCATTGTTAATCCGTGGGGTTTAATATAGAGTTGGTCCACCCTTTGCAGCTATAACAGCTTCAACTCTTCTGGGAAGGCTTTCCACAAGGTTTAGAGTGTGTTTATGGGTGTTTATTTTTGACCGTTCTTCTAGAAGCGCATTTGTGAGGTCAGGCACTGATGTTGGACGAGAAGGCCTGGCTCGCAGTCTCCGCTCTAATTCATCCCAAAGGTGTTCAATCGGGATGAGGTCAGGACTCTGTGCAGGCCAGTCAAGTTCCTCCACACCAAACTCGCTCATCCATGTCTTTATGGACCGACGCTTTGTGCACTGGTGCGCAGTCATGTTGGAACAGGAAGGGGCCATCCCCAAACTGTTCCCACAAAGTTGGGAGCATGAAATTGTCCAAAATGTTTTGGTATGCTGAAGCATTAAGAGTTCCTTTCACTGGAACTAAGGGGCCAAGCCCAACCCCTGAAAAACAACCCCACACCATAATCCCCCCTCCACCAAACTTTACACTTGGCACAATGCAGTCAGACAAGCCCCGTTCTCCTGGCAACCACCAAACCCAGACTCGTCCATCGGATTGCCAGACGGAGGAGCGTGATTGGTCACTCCAGAGAACCCTCTTTTTTTGTTGTTGTCGCGACCCATATATAGGCCTACAACCATTTACATTCAAACAAGTCAAGCCAAGCATAAGAATACTTTATATACAATGGGCCATTTGACTGTATTCTCCATTAAACCACTAGATGGCACAAAAATTCTTTTGATCCTTGACACGTTCGCAAGGCAAAGTTGATTCTGCACTAATTTGATAGCTAGGCCTATATATGGGATGCTAATTAACTGGTTAACCGTTAACCAACAAGAATTTTAACCAATTAATCGTTTGCTGCATGCTTCAAAATACACTACAAATATATATATATATATATATATATTTTGTTATGCTTTTGTGAGAGAAAAAAACAGGTAATAGCCTACCGGTAAATAAAGCAAAATGTTATAATGTACTACAAACATTATAAACACTACAAACACAGCTGTAGGTTATTTTATTTCCCCTCCCTCCACAACAAATCCTTTAAATGTAACGGTATTCAGAAAAGATCAAGAATGAAAAAAATATAAGTAGGCTATAACTATAAAACCAAAACTAAATAATTTAATGAGAAACTGAAAGTAACCAGCGTTAGGCTCACGTAGCCTAACTCTCTCATTCGAATCCAAATGTTTCCATATTTGCGATGTATTTGGATGCTAAACCATTATTTATTATAGGCATTGTACTTCATTCGCATCCCAATATTGATGGAAAAAATCATCCTCTTCACATGCGCATAAATGTGCTTGGAAACACCACAGCGGCGGTGCTCATGCTGAATGGCACGAATTGTTGGCTACTACTGACTATTTAAACTGAGCTGTGTAACTTTTTATATGTTAGGTTGACTATTTTATGTTGATAATTAACAGGCTGATGTCAAGTTTGCAATGGTGGGATATGTTGTGTGCGCGTGAGGCGCCGGCGCGAACGAGCAGAGGAAACATAAAATACTCCGTCATTTTGATCATACAGATAATAAGAGTAGGACATTGTTTAAAATTGCAAAGTATTTACTTACATTGTGCTATTGTAAAATAAATAAAACAAGATGTGCTTTCTGTCATCTGGGGTTCCTTTCCATGAAATTGTTTGAGGAGCGCCGCGCCTCACAAAAATGAACCAAACTCAGCAGCACAGTCGCAGTTTTTTCTTTCTTTTTGTTAATCTGTTAATTATTTAAGTCAAATATATTTTGCGTATTTATTCCTTTTATATAGGCCTATAGACTGATTTTATGAAAACAAATGTTATTTTTTTATTTTCAATGTAACTCCATTTTCCTTAAATCATCCTGGCGACCCACGACCCAGGGTTTGAAAACCCTTGCTCTAGAGTCCAGTGGCGGCGTGCTTTACCCCACTGCATCCCACTCTTTGCATTGCACTTGGACGAGCTGCTCGGCCATGGAAACCCATTCCATGAAGCTCTCTACGCACTGTTCTTGAGCTCATCTGAAGACCACAGAAGTTTGGAGGTCTGTAGCTGTTGACTCTGCAGAAAGTTGGCGACTTCTGCACACTGTGACCCTCAGCATGCGCTGACCCCGCTCTGTGATTTTACGTGGCCTATCACTTCGTGGCTGAGTTGCTGTTGTTCCCAATTGCTTCCACTTTGTTATAATCCCACTAACAGTTGAGCGTGGAATATTTAGAAGTGAGGAAATTTCCCGAATGGACTTATTGCACAGGTGACAACCTATCACGGTACCACGCTTGAGTTCACTGAGCTCCTGAGAGAGACCCATTCTCTCACAAATGTTTGTAGAAGCGTCTGCATGCCTAGTGCTTGATTTATACACCTGTGGCCATGAAGGGATTGAACACCTGAACTCAGAGATTTGGAGAGGTGTCCCAATACTTTTGACAATATATATATATAAAAGTCAAAGAAAAGTCAGAAACAAAAAGTGCGCATTTAGATCAAAATGCAAATATACATTTTCACCTAACATAACAATATGTGTGTGTGTGTGAGAGAGAGAGAGAGAGAGAGAGAGAGAGAGAGAGAAAGAGAGAGAAAGTGTGTGTGAGAGAGAATGTGTGTGTGTGTGTGAGTGATTTATGGAGCATAAGTCCCCAGTGGCTTCAACTAGTTCCCAGAGATCTCCATATGAAACAGTAAATCACACCCATCCACGACAGACTAAACATCCAGGGTCAGGGAGTTTTATTTTCACAACTTTCCTTTCGATTTCGACGTCTTTTTCTCTCCCTCTTTACTTGTTCCCGCAGGCAATAACAAAAGTGATTTACACATGTACCATAATTCAACTCTTCCATACAAATTTTTTCCACAAAGCACAGAAAAATATTCAAATGAAGCAGATGCATGAGATCACAATCACATGACGTCCAGGACTCCACACGAAGCTCCGTGTTTATGATGCTGCATTATTCATACATTACCGAAGCTTGTGCTGAGACAGTCATTTGAAATTTAGCGGTCAGGTTTTAACTAAATACATTTTCAATGTGAATCTTATAAGCTTAAAAATGTAAGTCTTTAGCAGCATCCCTAACATCTTTGAAGGTTAGCTTCTGATTGGTCAATACAGCGCTCCAGCGTTATATAAATCAGAAACAGCTACAACCGGTGTTGGGGTAACGCATTACAAGTAACTTGAGTTATGCAATCAGATTACTTGACTAGTAAAGTAACCCATTACTTTTAAAATTTACGACGGAATATTTCAGTTACTTTTTCAAAAAAAGGAATGCAAGTTACTTTTTCCCATTTATTTGACTGACAGCTCTCCTGTCCCCATGTTGAGAAAAATCATGCAGAGGCGTTGTGTGTAAACATGATGGATATTGTAGTTTTAGACTAAATGTGAGCATGCATTTACTATTCTCACTTGCACAAAAAAGATGCAGTACTCCTCACAATGAATAAAATCAGAATACTATGCAAATCTCCAATAATTTAATGTTAAATAAAACAAATATTTGTATGCATTCAAACTCACGTTATTGAGCAATATCTTGCTGCTGACCGTCGATGATTCAGATAAACCATGAGCAAAAATGACTTTAGATTTTTTGTTTTTATTGGTGAAGTAAGTGTTAAAATTTTTCCTCCTTTATTCTTCCATTATCCAGAATGGCAGCAGAAGCTGAAAGGTTTGTTTGAGCTGCGCCCTCTACTGTACATTTTTACCTCAGCCTGAGGCTTATTATTTACAGTTTGGTGTGAAAGAGTCTCTACATTTGCACATAAATAGAACTTTTTTGTTAATAAAAAAAAAAAACAGAAGTAATACAAAAGTAACATAATGCATTACTTTTCTTAAAAAGTAACTAAGTAACATGATTATTTACTTTTTAAGGGAGTAACGCAATATTGTAATGCATTACTTTTCAAAGTAACTTTCCCCAACACTGGCTACGACATGAAACACCTGCTCATCACTGTTCATTTCTGCTTATTTTTGGTGCATACTAGCGTTCTGTTATTTAGGGACTAAATCTTTAAGAATCTTTACATATAAATCTTTAAGCAGAAGGATGGCATTTGACACTGAACTATGGTTTTGCAGCTTTACTTTTTTATATGTATTTTTTTTTATAGACTTCAAGAAGGTCTCATTTGATAACAGTGAACAACAGTGAAAAACATGTATTACAAACATAGACTGCAAAAAAATATGGACGTAGTGTCCGTGACGTCACCTATAGGATTCTGAAGAGCAGTTTTGAAGCGTACAGTAGGGTCGAGCTGGCCGTTGCCATCTTAGCAGCGGGATGTGGGTCGAGAAAATGGGCAAAGAGGCGGGATGTGGGTCGAGCTGAGGTGACACGATGACTAACAGACAGCAGATAAACGGCTATCCACCTGTCACTCAAAGTGGCCACGCCCTTAATTATGCAGAACTTTAAGGCTTTATATAATGTAAACGAATGAGCTATAAAAAAATTCACCCCCTCACAGTTGTCATGAAGGGCAAAATTAGTCATATAGACCAAAACCACAATTTGTACCAGGCTGTAAACATGTTTTTTTCTGCTGTAAAGTTGGGCATTTTAATATGGAGCTCAATGAGATTCTGCTCCCTTCTGGAGCCAGTCCCTAGCAGCCAGTCGATGAATTGTAGTTTAAGTCACTTCCGTATTGGCTTCAAGAGAAACTGGGGGAGGTTGCCGCTTGATTACAACACTCATTAATCTTTGTTATTGTTAGTTGATAAAATGTTAATACAACTATTGATTTAAAAAAGTATTAGTAAATGTAAATTAAGATGAATAAACGCTGTAGAAATATTGTTCATTTTTAGTTCATATGTTAACAAATGAGACCTTATTGTAAAGTGTTACCACTAATTCAAAAAATTAAATACAAATTATAATCGTTTTCTCAATGATACTAAAATAACTAGGGGTGCACGATGTCAGCCACCATGTCGGTATCGACCGATATATGTTCATTTTTTATGTTATCGGCCAGGGGTGTGTTTCCCGTGCAACGGTAACTCACTGCTTAACTACCATAGTACGATGCATTGTTGAAGAAATCAACTAGCCAGTCATGACCGTTTCCTGTCGTTCAACCACGTTGGTTAATGATGTCACGCAGGTGGTGGAGTAATAACTGCTTTTAATGAATGATTTTGAGATCGAATTCATGCTAGATTTTTTGCTATAAATTATGGACATGAGGACTAATTCTTATTTTTCTCAGTCATTTTGCTTTATTTCCAGATTCAATCATTGGCTCGTTCTTACGTACTAGAGCACGTCCGCACATGCGCACTCTTCAAAAACGGTGCTTTAAATCTCTTTACAAACTAAAAGACATAAATGACATTTGTATGTATTTGAAATAAAATATATAGTTAGTACTAAATGTCAGCTTGCTTATTTTGCTCAAGATAAGGATTTATTAAGTCCACGTCATGCAGACAAGAAACTCTGCTTCTAACCACAGGTCGAGAGCAGTCCTTCCAACCACACGGGTTTGCGATGCTGTTTGCGAATGTTCGTTTGAACGATGCTTTCGGGAAACACAGACTCGTTGAACTGTGTTGATAACGACGGAACTTGCGACCATAGTTGGCTAACAACGCTTTTACGAAACGCACCCCAGATAAGAAAATTTGTCTGATACCTTAAAGCCGATAAATAATGTATTAATTCCTTCAGCTGAGACACTTCAGATGTGCACTGTTCACATGATGGTTTTGATTTGCTTAAAATATGATTGAGAAAAAAAAGTCTGCAGCGCAAGTCTGTCATATCAGCTACATCAAACTATAATGAGAACATTATAATTGTGTGTTTGGGACATGGTGAGACTTTCTTTTTATAATCAGGCTCTCAAAAATGATATAAAACTATGGATTTAGATTTATCTGCCAATATATTGGTTATCGGCTTTCAAATATAAAGAATTATCAGTTATCGGCCAAAATGGTCATATCGGTGCATCCCTAAAAATAATATCACCAGTCCAGTCTGATCTAAAACTGGGTTTCTGAAGCAAAATCATTCAAGAACTGCTGCTTTACATCATAGCTGTTTTAAGTGATGCATATTCATAAATATTTATATTCATAATATAATAACCTCTCGTACCTTATCGCTTCAGTAAATAATGCATCATGAACAGGGAGAGCGTTTCAGTCTTGCAAGTCAAAATATATACGGTTTTCACTTAAACACAGAATGATTTTTCGTAAAGTAATGGTCTTGAGATCCTCCACAATCCCAGAAGCCTCACAGTGGAACCATAAAGAACATCCCAAGCTCTCAACTGAGATGCAGTTTTTTTTTGTCCCAATGAATTGTGGGTAGTCTGTAAGAAATGGCACTCCAGTGAAGTATGTGGATGGACATATAGCATGTAAACACAGTGACTTTACACCGTACGCTTCCAATGAGGATCTGCTTGAATTTGACACTGTTTATTAAAGCATCTGGTCACGGGACCAGGCGAACAGCCCATGTGAAACATCAAACTCAGGTTTACTGATGCAGAGCGGGCGATGACCTCTGATTGACACGCTTCAGCGCCTGTGGTTAGTGTAACGGAGCTGAATTCTGGACGGCTCGCAGCTCATCTCTGTCAGTGTTTTGGTGAGCGTTTCTTAGGGTGTGTTCACACTTGGCATGTTTGGTTGGATTAAAACGAACCCGGGTGCGACTGCTCTGTTAGTGCGAACTCTGCCATCCGAACCCTGGTGCGCACCAAACAAGCAGACGAGACTGCTGAAAAGATGGGTCTCGCTCCGCTTCCAAACCAACTCTGACTGAAATATGAACACTGACCAAAGACCAAAGACATGCAAATGAACCAAAAACAGGCCATGATGTCACAAGATGTGACCCTACAAAGGGCAGAATGCTCAAGCATATCTGTTTTTTTTCTTGTCATAGTGGCGATGTTGCCCATCAGAGTTCAGTACAGGCGTCAGAACCGCGTCTCCTCGCAGCAGATCTTGGTTTGTGTTCAGATTTTTACCTCTTTACAGATTTTATAAGCTCTTCGCGTGTTTTCAGCTGGTCAAATACCATCATATGTAGCGTCGCACATACGGCAAGTGCATTTAGTTCGGTAAGTTCTGTCATGAAATATACTTAATAGTGCTGTCAAAATTAGCGCATTAATGCATGCGATAAATGTTTTCGTTAATGCAGCATCTGTTTTTTTTGTCATCCTTTGGCTAGCGTTATATGATCACGCTCTTATTCATGAAAATGCTTTTAAACCATTCAAGCGCAACAAGACAGAAGAGAACGTGCTGTGTGTGAATGACCTGACACACACATACCACACAGAAAGACGCACGCAAAATGAGTTTTCTTTCGCGCTTGAACGAACAATAACACACAATTATGCCAAAATGGCCGTTTTCAGTATTCTCATAAGAGCAGTCTTAAATGAGTTAAATAACGTCTTAAATGAACTTAAAGAGTTGTGGAGAAAATGAGATGTGCGTGACAGCACGTCAGATCCGCGTCATGTTCGGCAGAGGCAGATCTTAAGGTCTAATAAACCATTTTTTACCACCTTTAATAAGAATGAATCTATATTTCATTTATTGTTTATGCAGTGCACACTGTTTGATAACTTTATTCAATTTCTGTATATGTCTAACAGTATGAGGGTCACAGGTAAATATGACATTTATTATAATGGGTTTATGTGAAGATTGTTTTAACTTCACTTAAATTAAAAGTTGTTATTTTTTAAAGCTTAATAAATGTTGAAACTGATATAGCTTTCAATGATACTGTAATGTTGAATGTATATCATTAATGTTTAAAAAAAATAATAATTTCATAGAGACATCAGTATTAATATCAGTGACAATGTCCTTCTTTCATAAAAAGATGCAAATATTAAAAATATACTGTCTTTAAGTTGTTTCTACATTAATTTAGAGAGTAACTGTGAAATTATTACAATATAAAAATATTAAAAACTCTGATGTAATTACAGAAAAAATGTGTGATTAATTGGTTAGCACTAATACGTAATAAAAGCCGAACAATCAGGTTGTGAACATATGAATTTATGACTTTAGGTTTGGTGTTAAAATGCCAATGTGAACGCTAAGCGGACCATTTTTTCCCGTCCGGACCAAACTAACCAAGCGAACCGAACAAGTGTGAACACACCCATAAAGGGCAACTAAACGAAAGCAGTTTTAACTCCTGAGTGGGTAAATACGTAACCAAGTGTTTTCATTGGTACAGAACAAGCAGTGCCTTGTTGTTCCTTCATAACGAGGCACAAAGTGGCTTTCCAGACCCTTCACCCTCTCTGCTCCTCTCTGGTGGAATGAGCCGCTGAAACGCAGAAGCCATGGCATCTTTTCTCTTCCCTGCATTTCTCCTCTGCTCTAGCTTGTTTCCTAATCCAGCTTTCCAATAAACATGCCATTGTGAATATTTTTGGCTCTGTGACAAACTGCTTATGTTTAAGTCACTTTGGATAAAAGCGTCTGCTGAATACATAAATGTAACATACATGTAATTTGTTTTTCCAATACCAAGTTGGGCGGTTTATGTGCTTGCTCAGTTAAAAGAGAAATAACCCATAACCCTAAAGTATGAGCTATAAAAATACTGCTGCTTGCCTTAGAAAGCACAAATAATTAATACTGTTTAGTTATTTACCAACTCAGGAGACAGTTGCGGTTTGTTTTTAAAGGATCCACAGCTCCCTTCTCATGATAGAAGCCGTTTTTTTAATATGAAGTCTGGAATGTACCATCATTTCCATTGATCCATCTGTGTTAAAAACAGCCGTCAGAATCCCGTTCCTCAAACGTTAGTTTCTGCCACCGCCGCTGAGCACTCACTGTTGAGGGGACGCTCTTCCAGACAAATGTCCTCCGTCAGAGAGCTGCAGTTACTGGCGCCGTCCTGTGGCTCGGAGGCCAGCTGCAGCCTTGCGCGGCCTCTGCTCCGGCTCGCCCCGTTCTGAAGGCCCGTCACCAGACGCTGGGACTCCGCCGAGGCCGTGGTCGCCGGCTCTGGGGTGTCAGGGCATTCGTGGGTCATCGCCGGGGCCATGCTGCCACTTTTGGCATGGGGCGTCTGGCTGTGGGTGTGACGGTACTCTTCCTCAATGTCCTTGCCAAGTTTCCACCTCTTCCACTTCTTCAACATCTCGCTCTGGACCTGGAGAGCCAGAGAAACAGTTTGAGTCGAAGGACTATTTAGAGCAATATGACAAAAAATGTAAAACAGTGGCGAAAAATTTCAACAAATGCAATGTATATGAACAAAAAGAGCCGGATGTTTATGCTCAACATGAAGGGCTCCATAAGGACCAATTTTTTCAATAAAATTAGCAGAAAAAACCCCAGCTTGGCATAAATAATGGTTAGGTTAGGAATTAGTTAGGATAGTAAAATAAACAAGCTTATAAAGTTTGAAAAAGGTTTTTTTTGTGCAAATTTAGCTAATGCTGATACGTATTTAACCCTGTGACTGTTCATGTAAATGACTTCTACTGTTTATATATTTTCAAAAATGGTCAGCGTTCATATTCCACCGATTAAGGTAATAATTTTTCATATTGGCAGAGTTTTTTTTTTTTTTTTTTTTTTACAGTTTTGTAGTTATGCAGCTCACTTTGGTAGGGTTAGGTGTATACGTATATATATATCCCGATCAGGCATAACATTATGACCACCTTCCTAATATTGTGTTGGTCCCCCTTTTGCTGCCAAAACAGCCCTGAGCCGTCGAGGCATGGACTCCACTAGACCCCTGAAGGTGTGCTGTGGTCTCTGGCACCAAGATGTTAGCAACCTTAAAGTCCTGTAAGTTGCGAGGTGGGGCCTCTATGGATCGGACTTGTTTGTTCAGCACATCCCACAGATGCTCGATTGGATTGAGATCTGGGGAATTTGGAGGCCAAGTCAACACCTCAAACTCGTTGTTGTTCTCCTTGCTTTGTGGCAGGGAGCATTATCCTGCTGAAAGAGCCACAGCCACCAGGGAATACCGTTTCCATGAGAGAGTGTACATGGTCTGCAACAATGCTTAGGTAGGTGGTACGTGTCAAAGTAACATCCACATGAATGGCAGGACCCAAGATTTCCCAGCAGAACATTGCCCAAAGCATCACACTGCCTCCGCCGGCTTGCCTTCTTCCCATAGTGCATCCTGGTGCCATGTGTTCCCCAGGTAAGCGACACACACAAAGAAAACGTGATTCATCAGACCAGACCACCTTCTTCCATTGCTCCGTGGTCCAGTTCTGATGCTCACGTGCCACTGTTGGCGCTTTCGGTGGTGGACAGGGGTCAGCATGGGCACCCTGACTGGTCTGCGGCTATGCAGCCCCATACACAACAAACTGTGATGCACTGTATTCTGAAACCTTTCTATCAGAACCAGCATTAACTTCTTGAGCAATTTAAGCTACAGTAGCTCGTCTGTTTGATCGGACCACACGGGCCAGCCTTCGCTCCCCACGTGCATCAATGAGTCTTGGCCGCCCATGACCCTGTCGCCGGTTCTCCACTGTTCCTTCCTTGGAGCACTTTTGATAGATCCTGACCACTGCAGACCGGGAACACCCCACAAGAGCTGCAGTTTTGGAGATGCTCTGACCCAGTCGTCTAGCATCACAATTTGGCCCTTGTCAAACTCACTCAAATCCTTACGCTTGTCCATTTTTCCTGCTTCTAACACATCAACTTTGAGGAAAAAATGTTCACTTGCTGCCTAATATATCCCACCCACTAACAGGAGCCGTGATGAAGAGATCATCAGTGTTATTCACTTCACCTGTCAGTGGTCATAATGTTATATATATATGTGACCCTGGACCACAAAACCAGTCATAAGGGTCAGTTTTTTAAAATTGATATTTATTCATCATCTGAAAGCTGAATAAATAAGCTTTCCATGGATGTATGGTTTGATATGATATTTGGTCGAGATGCAACTATTTGAATATCTGGAATCTGAGGGTGCAAAAAAATCTAAATATTGAAAAAATCACCTTTAAAGTTGTCCAAATGAAATCCTTAGCAATGCATATTACTACTAATAATACATTTTTGATATATTTACGGTAGGAAATTTACAAAATATCTTCATGGAGCTTAATATCCTAATGATTTTTAGCATAAGAGAAAAATTTCAATAATTTTTACCCATACAATGTATTGTTGGCCATTGCCACAAATATACAGTGAGACTTATGACTGGTTTTGTGGGCCAGTATCACACACACACACATATATATATATATATAGTATAACTTGTTAACTAGAGAACTAATTGTAAATAATTTAAATACTATCTAAAAAGTAAAAAAAAAAAAAAATATATATATATAGACAAATTATAAAAAATAAAAAAGACAAAAACATTACTATACCTTTAACTAAAATTAAAATGAAAAAAATATATAAAAATAAAAAAGTAATCCATAATATAAATAAAAAAATAATTCTTTTAAAAAATAAATCTTGGGTCACCAATCAAAAAATGGATTTTTGAAGCAAAACCGGTTGTGAACTGCTGCTTTGCTGTGATTTTAAGTGACAATTTTGAGAAATGAGAGAAATATTTCTTACTTCTTTGTTGACAAAGCAGTACAGGATGGCCACGAGCAAACCCTACGATTACAGACAACACACATGAACCTCATCCATCTGCACACATCTCACAGCAGATAAAATCCAATCTCTGTCCGAAATGATCTGATGCTAGGTGGGTGTGCGACCTTTGCCCTCTGACCTGGAAGGAGCTGAACAGGAGGTCATAGAAGAGGCGGATCAGCCTCAGAAGAGACTCCTTGGGCACGGACTCGTCGATGACGAAGGTGAAGAGGATGGCGTGAATTCCCAGCAGAGGGATCAGTGTGAGCGTGGACTTCGCCAGCCTGAGGAGATCGAGAGAGACGCACACATTCAATGAGGCCATGACGTCTGTTTGTGTGAAATAAAGGCAACGCTCTTTACCTGAACTTATAGTCGGTGTATCTCATCTGATGCGCCTTCAGCTTGGACATCAGAATCTTTATTATACGAATGAATATGATGAAATTAATCTAATCCAGAAGGGAAGAAATAAAGAGAGAGAGAGAGGTTAAAATCGTCATTCAAACGACCCCGATATCTCGGTTTCATTAGCGTCCATGATAACATGTCAAAACATACTGCATTATCAAGACCTCCACATACACATCTATGTGATCTTATTAATATTCATAGAAAAGGTATGTGTCCCTTCAGCACATATGCATTCCTATACTGTTAATATGAGTTTATACTGAATTCATCCACACAGACTACAAGCGTCCTCATATTTATTAGTCGCTTTTGCATTTGATTTCCAAACAAAACTGCAGTTAAATGTATACAAATTAATAAACAATAAATAACAAATATAAGTTATATTGTTATATATAGTCTGTGTATATATATATATATATATATATATATATATATATATATATATATATATATATATATATATATATATATATATCATATATTAAAATGCACAATGCTAAAACTTAAAGTGCCTCTATTATGCCATTTTAAATGTTGTTTTGGAGTCTCCTAGAATTGGTTTACATGCATCAAAGGTCAAAAAAAGTTTAATTGTATCATAATATATTGCACATCAGCTCTTTTTCTCATAGTGTCTGAAACGGTTTGTTCCCCTTCCTTAAACCCCTTCTTTCCGAGAGCCTGCTCTGCTCTGATTGGTCAGATGGCTCAGTCTGTTGTGATTGGTCTGCTCTGATTGGTCAGATGGCTCAGTCTGTTGTGATTGGTCTGCTCTGATTGGTCAGATGGTCCAGTCTGCTGTGATTGGTCTACTCTACTCTGATTGGTCAGATGGCCCATTGTGTTGTGATTGGTCTACTCTGCACTGATTGGTCAGATGGTCCAGTCTGTTGTAATTGGTCTGCTCTGCTCTGATTGGTCAGACAGCCCATTGTGTTGTGATTGGTCTGCTCTGATGGGTCAGATGGCTCAGTCTGTTGTGATTGGTCTGCTCTGATTGGTCAGATGGTCCAGTCTGCTGTGATTGGTCTACACTGCACTGATTGGTCAGATGGTCCAGTCTGCTGTGATTGGTCTACTCTGCTCTGATTGGTCAGATGGTCCAGTCTGCTGTGATTGGTCTACTCTACTCTGATTGGTCAGACGGCCCATTGTGTTGTGATTGGTCAGATGGCTGTGTCTGTTGTGATTGGTCTACTCTGCTCTACTTCAGAAGCCTGTTTTCTGATGTACTTTTTATTAAATCAAACCATGGTTGCAGTACAAATGGGACTCGTGAAATAAATAGTTTAGGTTGTGTAGAACCAACATTTCTGTTGTGATGGTCTTCATTACTTTGTAAAGCCCCCGGAAAATTTTTATGTGTTCTTGAGTGCGCCGAACAAACGCTCAGTGACACGCCGAGTTCATAAAGCATTCCTGAGCCCGAGGCGCTCAATGAACGAGTCCTCGGATAATATCAGCAAGAGACTGTGTGTGTGTGAATGCAGAATGATTTTAGAGACTGCTTGAATCTCAATACTTCAGCACATACATATGCAACACACATACACATACACACACACAGAGCAGATCTTCTGGATAGATGCATGACGAATGGTTTCGTTGTCATGCGAGGCTGAGATTCTCTTACCAGATAAGCAAACAGAATGGGAGAACGGATTATCCACCAGTAGCCCATGTTGATATTCCTCTCCCAGCATCTGCATATGACAAAACATCATAATCCATCGATTTAAACATGAAAAAATGCTAATTCACAATCCATTTTTCATAAAACTGGTGACAACAGAAAGGGAATTTTGCATGTAAAGTCAACCTGGAATGCTTTTTGCATCCCATTTATCACTTACAGTTACAGTTCAGTCTAAGAAGAAAAGATTGAATGGAGTTCTAACTCTAGAGTTCTTGTCTTAATTTGAGAGAACTCTTTATGCTTCTAGGTTCTATATAAGGAGGTTCTATATAAGGAGAAATGTCTTAAATGACTGCATAATACTAAACAGATACATTTTTCTAGTGATAAAGTATGTTTACGAGCTGTTTAATTAATAACATGTAATTAAAATTAAAATGAATTAAAACAAATTAATGGATTAAAGCTAAATCCATAAAATGAACCCATGGTGGAAGCCCTGAAAGGTTCCATATATGATGCGCCTCACGGAACACTTTAAGCTTCCATATAGAAGCTTTCCTTCTAAGAGTGATCTGGCATATTTCAGAATGAAACTGCATATTTAATGAGGAATCTGGTGTGCAGGACTTTATTTTATCCATCAGGAAGTGATTGGATGGTGAGAGAGAAAGAAAGTCGATTGAGAGGCAGATCAAATTTTATTACTTGCAGTTTTTCTTTCAGAATAACATTCCCTGAGATGAGTCCAGAAACTAGTAAGCAGAGTAAGCTTAGAAGTCATATCGACTTTGAGGTGTGTGTGTGTGTGTGTGTGTGTGTGTGTTTGTTCTTTCTGTATCTGAGCACTGATTGTACTTCTAAGTGAAAGTAGCAGGTGTCTTTAATTAGGCGTAACCATGCCAACGGTCTGGTTCATTGTTATTGGTTCATTGTTATTTTTCCCTCAGCAACTTAACTATTTCTAATAGATCACACTTATACGCCGGTGAACATGAGTGCATCTGTTCAAACAGGGCGATCGCATTAGCTTTCACAGGTATTTGTGCGTTTTTGTCTTTCACTTCTAAACATGCACAAAATGTTTTAATCCTCTAGACGTGTCTGAACTGGAAGCATTGTGAGCTTTCAATACCACAGCGGGACTCATTTATCAGCAAAAGGAGAAATGAGAAACGTCAAATTCATTTAGAAGTCAAATCCAGACTGGATTTATAATGGGAGACTAGTCATTTAACTCTTTCCCTGCCATTGATGGACATTTCTGTCATTTGTGAGACAACGCTTCCCAGCCATTGATGTAATTTTCCGGCTTTGTGTGTTTTTACTGTTATACGGTAGGGGGCGCTATTACACATCTTCTGAAAGAGCACAGATATGGCAAGCTATTTTGACTTTGACTCTGACTCATTCCCAGGATATCTAGTTTCACTAGTTAAAATGATAATTCTTGATATCAGAAACTGGATTTTTACTAGGAACAATGGCTATTTTTGATATCAATAATTTCACTAGTACAAACTCTAATTCTTGATGTCTGTGATTGTATTTTCACTAGTGAAACGTCATCATAGGCTGCCATTCAAACTCAATTGTTGGTATCAAGAACTGATTTCTTACTATTCAAATTCAATTCTTACTAGTAAAAATCATAATTTTTGATATCAATAATTACTTTGTCACTGGTAAAAATAATATCAAGAATTAAATTTTCACTAATTGAAATGTTAATGTATTTTTGATGGATTTCAGATATCTAAAATGGCTTTCTTACTAGTAACAATCACATTCATGATATCAGAAATTAACATCGTCACTAGCGACAATCTAATTATTGATATCAGAAATGAAAATGTTTACACAGTAAAAAATAAGGCTTTGAAAATCAAACATGGAGATGAAAAAACAAGGATCGGTGCTGTCATTGCTAAACATTCTTTGGTTGTCTTGACAAAAAGTTTTAAGTTCAAAAGATTACCTGCTACTCATTAGATGAACAAAAGTATTTAGGTTGATTTTAACTGGAGTGGATTAGTTGAGCTAACTTAAAAAGTTGAGTGCGAGAAATTGCCTTATTTTTTTAAGTTAGCTCAACTTTACGGTCTTTTTTTACAGTCAATTATTGATATCAAGAGCAGACATTTGCACTAGTAACCACGTAATTATTGATATAAAAAAATATGATTTTTACTAGTAAGAAATGAATTCTTGATACCAACAACTGAATCTGAATGGCAGCCTATGGGGACATTTAACTAGTGAAAATACAATCACAGATTGTACTAGTGGACATTTCTGTGAGTGATGATGTCTTTGTTGATATCAAGAATGAACATTTTTACTAGTAGAAATTGAATTGTTTTAAAATTTTAAAATGAAAATATCCTGCGAATGAATAAGTCAAAATGGCTTGCCATAGTACAGAATCTCCAGATCCAAACACACGTGAAGAAGATGCAGAAACAAGTGATATCATAGGAGCAGATGCATATGTAAAATAACACACATTAAACAGCATATCAATCAAACCTAATGTCCAATGTTACTGAATGAAATATCGACCCAGGACGAGCTATAGGACTGTGAAGCTTTGGGGTGTTGATGGAGATAGGACAATATTTGGTCGAGATACAACTACTTGAAAATCTGGAATCTGAGGGTGCAAAAAAATCTAAATACTGAGAAAATCGCCTCTAAAGAAGTCCTTAGCAATGCATATTACTACTAATAATATATTTATGGTAGGAAATTTACAAAATATCCTCATGGAACATAATCTTAATATCCTAATGCTTTTTGGCATAAAAGAAAAATGTATAATTTTGATCCATACAATGTATTTTTTGGCTGTTGCCACAAATATACCCGTGAGACGCAGGACTGGTTTTATGGGCCAGGGTCACAAATGCTGGAGCTGGCTGGCAACTTTTTTTTTAAAAACTCTGGCGGGGAAAGAGTTAAAAGTCTTTGTGTATGGCAGAACACCATGTATTTTCAATATTCTGTTAAAATTTATTTGTGGCATAATGTTGCTTTATAAATAAACAAACTTAAACGTGAATGGGGACAATTTAAAAGCAGAAATGTAATTTTATAAAAGTACACGCAATTATTCATCTGTTTTAAGCACAGAATATTCCCTGAGCATTTGCACTTCTTCATTCATGAGCCTGGCCTTGAGCTGCAATAGCACACAACAAAAAGAAAACCAGAACGGAAAATAGAAACAACCAAACTTATACAAACTCAACAGTGGTTTATGAAATATGTAGTGTCACCACAGCACCCACTGATAAATCCGATTAAACTCAAAACAATAAACATAAAGGCAAATTAAAGAGGGGGAGTTATATTAGACGCTTTACCGCAGGGAGGAAAAGAGAACGAGGGACCAAACACAGAAGCGACGAGAGAGAAATGTGCAACAGCGACTTCATCAACACTCGACAGTCAACGACAACAGATGCTGACCATCATCACTGCAGCAGCTGATTGATGCAGAATGAGAGGGGCGTGGCTAAAGTCTCCAAACACTCACACTGATCCAGAATCAGGCGGCATGAGACGCTGATTACGCTTGAGAACCTATCAATACATTGCCTTTATATATATCAGTATATACTGTGTATCCAACGGCACTTTAAGCACAAACAGCCACGCATACCAATGAGATCACACTGGTTCACACACATGTAGGAGTGTCTCACATCAGTGTGTATTATTAAAGAGCAATGGGCCGCTGTACGACTCTTTCACCTGAGTCTGAACATGACTGTTAGGGGAAATCGTCCGTGTGAACGGCTCATGAAGAGCTGATAGTCTCTCAGTCTGACAGACGGTTATATCCTCCTATATCTGTGCGGATCCCACACAAACTCACTCCATATCTGACAGAACATCAGGACTTACTGTACAGCTCCCGCAGGACGGACCGGGCCAAATGTGTTTTAGGGAAAAATTCACTCAAGTTGTTTTAATAACCCTCAAATTAAATAAATAAATATTAGTGCTGGGCAATCGATTAATCGCATCCAAAATAAAAGTTTGTGTTTATATAATAAATATAATTTACAATATATATATAGTGTGTGTACTATGTATATGTATTATGCATATATAAATACACACTCCTTCATGTATATATTTAAGAATATTTTTTCTTAAATATATACACGCATGTGTGTGTATTCAAATATATAATACACAGTACACACACATATGTAAACACAAACTTTTATTTTGGATGTAATTAATCGATTGCCCAGCATTAATATATATACACTCCCCTAAAGGATTATTAGGAACACCATACTAATACTGTGTTTGACCCCCTTTCGCCTTCAGAACTGCCTTAATTCTACGTGGCACTGATTCAACAAGGTGCTGAAAGCATTCTTTAGAAATGTTGGCCCATATTGATAGGATAGCATCTTGCAGTTGATGGAGATTTGTGGGATGCACATCCAGGGCACGAAGCTCCCGTTCCACCACATCCCAAAGATGCTCTATTGGGTTGAGATCTGGTGACTGTGGGGGCCATTTTAGTACAGTGAACTCATTGTCATGTTTAAGAAACCAATTTGAAATGATTGGAGCTTTGTGACATGGTGCATTATCCTGCTGGAAGTAGCCATCAGAGGATGGGTACATGGTGGTCATAAAGGGATGGACATGGTCAGAAACAATGCTCAGGTAGGCCGTGGCATTTAAACGATGCCCAATTGGCACTAAGGGGCCTAAAGTGTGCCAAGAAAACATCCCCCACACCATTACACCACCACCACCAGCCTGCACAGTGGTAACAAGGCATGATGGATCCATGTTCTCATTCTGTTTACGCCAAATTCTGACTCTACCATCTGAATGTCTCAACAGAAATCGAGACTCATCAGACCAGGCAACATTTTTCCAGTCTTCAACTGTCCAATTTTGGTGAGCTCGTGCAAATTGTAGCCTCTTTTTCCTATTTGTAGTGGAGATGAGTGGTACCCGGTGGGGTCTTCTGCTGTTGTAGCCCATCCGCCTCAAGGTTGTGCGTGTTGTGGCTTCACAAATGCTTTGCTGCATACCTCGGTTGTAACGAGTGGTTATTTCAGTCAAAGTTGCTCTTCTATCAGCTTGAATCAGTCGGCCCATTCTCCTCTGACCTCTAGCATCAACAAGGCATTTTCGCCCACAGGACTGCCGCATACTGGATGTTTTTCCCTTTTCACACCATTCTTTGTAAACTCTAGAAATGGTTGTGCGTGAAAATCCCAGTAACTGAGCAGATTGTGAAATACTCAGACCGGCCCGTCTGGCACCAACAACCATGCCTCGCTCAAAATTGCTTAAATCACCTTTCTTTCCCATTCTGACATTCAGTTTGGAGTTCAGGAGATTGTCTTGACCAGGACCACACCCCTAAATGCATTGAAGCAACTGTCATGTGATTGGTTGATTAGATAATTGCATTAATGAGAAATTGAACAGGTGTTCCTAATAATCCTTTAGGTGAGTGTATATATATATATGAAAAATATAATTATTAATTATTAATATGTTTTTAAAGAATCTGATTAATCAATGTATTAATTGACAGATAAAAATGCAGCCCTATAATATTATTTCTTATCAAATATACAATTTATTATTTATGTATTCATTATTTAATTATTTATTATCAAAGATAACAGAAAATTTAACACAAATTTCGCTCTCTCTCATTTCTAGATTTTGTTTTTCTTTTTAAATTTAATTTTAGTTAAATTTTCTTCATTTAAATAAAAAAAATGTATATACAGCTCTGGGAATTGATTTGAGTGGTCTCTTAATTTTTTCCAGAGCTGTATATATATATATCATTTTTAATTGAGTAATTTTAATTTAGTACATCAAATTAAAGGAACATTAGAATGTTTTCTTTTGCTACTTATTTTATTTCAGTTCATGTTTATTTTATTTTATGCTTTAATTTTAAGTTAACTATAATAACTGATTTCATGTACAGTAAACCATATGTGAGATTTCAAAATATGGGTTCCTTATACTCACCAGAAATATTCCAAGTGAAATCTTTTTTGTTTTTGTTTTTTAATCATCATTGCTGTAAATCTGGACAATTTGCATGTTTATACAGCAGCACAAAAATGCATTTCAGGCACAAAATAAAGCCTGAAGTCACTGCATTAGATACTAAATAAGACGTCTGATTTAGTTTGAAATCCTTTAAATCCACAGAACAGTCTGTTTGACATCGTATCTAATGCAAAGACAGTTTTAAGTGTAAGTGTGTGTCAAAACTGAAGTAAAAGACACATACTCTTCATTTTCATACAGGTATTTGACTGTCATCCACGGCAGCACGAATATGAGCGGCGCACCTGCAACACAAGAGAGAAAGTCACTGAGCACCCGTCTGCCAATCAAAAGCCTCGTCAGACAATTGATATTCACATACACTCCTTCATTCTGGCTTTCGGTGAGTTTGTGATCTTGAACAAACCACTTCAAAGTCAATGCAGCGTCATAAACACTTCAAACTGAGTGAAAAATGAGTGTTGTTTTGTGGCCTTTACTTGAGGTGATTCTGAGCAGATCAGAAGCAGACTTCAATGATAAGAAATACACCGACAAGAGAGTGGCTCAAAGGATGTAAGTGTAATGGCTCACACACACACACAAACACACCCCAGCCGATGCAGAGGTAAATGTAGAAGTAGTTCCTCTCGGAGAAGACGGTGATGACCAGCAGGCTGTGCAGATACAAGCCCTCCACCAGCAGCCAGTAGTTGTTGGCCATCACGCTGTACTGCATCATCACCATGGCAACACGGCAACCAGTCACCGTCTGAGGAACGGATGCAATATGCAAATTCAACTTCTGATGACACACGCACCGACCAATCACAGACCGCCTGATGTACGGCAGGGTGATACAGACCAAAATGTTATTTATCATCAAAACAATATACAGCTCTGGAAAAAATTAAGAGACCACTTAACATTGAGAAATAAACTGTAAATCTAAATGAATAGATATATAACCCTGGATTTTATTAATTTTAAACACTTCTAGAATACTATAAGGCTGGAACTAATCAATAATGAAAACAAAAATAATCGACAACAAGTTTGATTATTGATAATACATGGCTAAATTCAATATACTGTATATTTTTCTATGCCTAAAATTTAACATTGCTTGGAGGACAAAGTTAGGCAGGATGTGTAATAATAATAAATTAATAATGGATAACTGATGTAATTGTATAAAAATCCAAAAATGATTCCTTGTTAAAAATGAATGATTCATATTTTTTTTCAGCTGATTAATTGATTGATCAAAGAAATAATAGACAGATCATTGTTAGTTTAAGCCCTAGAATATTATATTTTATTATATCAAATAATTTATTATCAAAACAAAATATAATGGTAATTTTAATACCAATTTTCCATAAAAGTGAAAGCAACTGGGGAAAAAAATCAGAAATATGTAAATATGTAAATTGTTCAAATGTATATATATATATCTTTTTTTTTTATCAAAACAAAGTTTTATTCATATATATATGAAATATGTATTGAAATTACATACACTTTGCAATAAAACTGTATTTAAAATGTTATTTTTTTTTAATTAAATCCAAAAATGTATCTGCTCAATATTTTTTCAGTTCACAAACAAACAAACAAATAAACAAATAAATAAATAAATAGTTTGTTAGTTTTAGTTGACAAACTAAAATCTCTCATTCACACACATTCTTTGCTCATTTTCACATTTGGTCTTCTGTGATGTACTGTAAAACTTTCTATCAGTTGTATATAGTTTCTGAACCTGTTACTGGCAGCGGTTGGCTGGTATTTATTATTTAAAGAGACACTTACAGTAAATGTCCTGCACTTTCCTCTGGATTCAGCTTTACCTGCCTCTGACAACGGGTCATGTGAGAGCTGCGCGTCTGTACCTGTCCGCTGACCCAGCGCTGACCCTGGAAGTGATGCGGGCCGCTCTGAGCGCTGTTCATCCTGTCCAGCAGAGCGTCTTTGATGAGGATGGAGAGCGCGCGCAGGATGAAGGAGCCGAACAGGTTCATGTGGATGTTGTTCCTCATGCAGTGTAGCTTCCTGTGGGGAAATAGACGGCCCGTGGGAGAATGGATGTAATCAGAAGGAGTGGGCGATATGACCAAAACCTTATTTCACAATGTGAGAAATTTTCTTTCACAATAACGACACATGTATGAAGCAAAGAACCTGTTCAAAATTAATTAGCAAAAAGAGCTGCATGATTTTGGATAAATTGAGAATCACAATTTCTTTATTTCAAACGGAGATCACGATTCTCCCACGATTCTGACTTAAACAAAATAACATTTACTAGAGGCTCTGACAAAACGATAATCGCTGCAGTCTATCTAAAATGTGTAAATAATCTGAATGAATTTTTTTTTTTAAAAATGGGTTGAGTGAATGATTCAATGACTCACTCATAAAGACTTCACTTGTTTCATTACAGGATGAATCAACGTTTTTGAACGAATCTCTTGAAGGAATGATTCAATGACAAATACATTTTTAACAGTCACTTGTCGCCACCTACTGGCGTAACGATGTAATCTACATAACTGTTAATTGATGCACCAAGTTACTTACAAAAGGTGATTTGCTCTATGTTGATCGCTTCTGTAGACATCAGTGTTTATATCCGAGCTATAAACTCGAGTGATATCACTGAGTGATAATTTAAACACAGAAATAATGATACTGTGTGGCTGAACAGACTGTGAAGCTGTTTCATACATGCTTTCTCTGGATCAGCGGCAGCGCAAACGCAGATCTGTATATTCCGTTATGATTTTTCTGTCAAATGTTTAGCCGAATCATTGTCTTTCAGGAATGATATTATGAGAGTGTTTGAATCAAGATCGCAATCTTTTAACAATTATTTGTGCAGCTCTAAAAAGAACCCAGATAGCAAGCCACCATTGAAACAATGTTAAATCAATGTGTGTCAATGTTAACTGCATTGTTACAATGTGATGTTGGTTTGACATCATGCTTTCACTCTCAGAAAATGAAACACCTTCAACTAAAGCCACACAGCCTGAAATCAACTGAAGATAAAAGACGACAATAAATCTCTCAAGATCTTAGCAGAAGCTCTTATTGAGAATTAACAGAGGTTTAGATGTTGATGCTTTATAGAAAATGTTTGATCACCATTATGGAGATCAGTGTTTCCTTTAGTAGGGCAGTTTGACTCTTGGATTTTATGTTAGTGTGTGGTCTTTGTAATAGTGTTTACTGAAAAGAAACAAAGATGCTCAGGTGATATAGTTTTCAGCACATTAACACTGATTTAACGTTGTTTCGATACGGGCTTGCTATCTGGGAACCGACTCAAAATAACCGAATAAGCCGGTTCTAACTGTCAGGCTACAGACTACTTTTCTAATTGGACATGACCGGAAATCTGACTTTCATCTCTGCCTGTAGTTTGATTGGTTCATTTTGGATAGGTTCTCTCTGCTTATTGGCTAATTCAGTGCTGTGCAAGGAGCATGTGTGCTACTTCAGATCGTGTGTCTTGCGTCATCAACCTGGAACTAAAGTTCAATTCTGTGAACCGGCTCGACCGGTTACAGGATTGAAAGAACGATTTTTTTAAGAATCACTAATAATATATCGCCAAACCGCCCTGCCCTAGCGATCAGACACGTGTTGAGCCACTAGTTACCTGAATGTGGCCAGGATGGCCAGCGCGAGAGTTAGCGCTGCCAGAGACAGTGAGTATCCGACGGTGTACATGGCTCTGAACTTACTGAGGATCTGACCGTACTGCTTCTGCACACACACAGAGGGATTAGCTGACCGTTAGCGTCATCGCTCAAAAACATCATTAAGTCATTAAACAGGAGCGTCTCACCTGTCCAGGGTCGTCCTGCTCACACTCGCTGGTGTTTTTCCCATGAGCCCATCTGCCGTCAGCGCCACACATGCGGTAAACCAACCCCTGATGAACTGCTCAAACACAGCGGAAAAACTCACCGGTCACACCTAGACTGATTCTACTAAACTTCACATACATGAATACCAATCAATATTAATGATATCATCAGCGAGGTTGTTGTTGTTATATAACACTACAGCTAAAACTATTAAAAACTGTCTCCGGGAACTGAAATAAAACTGAAATAAGTAGAAAATAAATAGTAGATAAAAAAAATTAACTTAAAAAACTTAGATGAAAATTAGAAATGTTGCCTTGGCTGAAAATAAGTTGAAGTTGAAGAACTAAACTGACTGATATATATATATATACATATACACACCGATCAGGGATAACATTATGACCACTGACAGGTGAAGTGAATAACACTGATGATCTCTTCATCACGGCTCCTGTTAGTGGGTGGGATATATTAGGCAGCAAGTGAACATTTTGTCCTCAAAGTTGATGTGTTAGAAGCAGGAAAAATGGGCAAGCGTAAGGATTTGAGCGAGTTTGACAAGGGCCAAATTGTGATAGCTAGACGACTGGGTCAGATCATCTCCAAAACTGCAGCTCTTGTGGGGTGTTCCCGGTCTGCAGTGGTCAGTATCTATCAAAAGTGCTCCAAGGAAGGAACAGTGAAGAACCGGAGACAGGGTCATGGGCGGCCAAGGCTCATTGATGCACGTGGGGAGCGAAGGCTGGCCCGTGTGGTCTGATCAAAGAGAAGAGCTACTGTAGCTCAAATTGCTCAAGAAGTTAATGCTGGTTCTGATAGAAAGGTGTCAGAATACACAGTGCATCTCAGTTTGTTGCATATAGGGCTGCATAGCTGCAGACCATGGAACACATGGCACCAGGATGCACTATGGGAAGAAGGCAAGCCGGCGGAGGCAGTGTGATGCTTTGGGCAATGTTCTGCTGGGAAACCTTGGGTCCTGCCATCCATGTGGATGTTACTTTGACACGTACCACCTACCTAAGCATTGTTGCAGACCATGTACACCCTTTAATGGAAACGGTATTCCCTGGTGGCTGTGGCTCTTTCAGCAGGATAATGCTCCCTGCCACAAAGCAAAAATGGTTCAGGAATGGTTTTTGCACAACAACGAGTTTGAGGTGTTGACTTGGCCTCCAAATTCCCCAGATCTCAATCCAATCGAGCATCTGTGGTATGTGCTGAACAAACAAGTCCAATCCATGGAGGTCCCACCTCGCAACTTACAGGACTTAAAGGATCTGCTGCTAACATCTTGGTGCCAGATACCACAGCACACCTTCAGGGGTCTAGTGGAGTCCATGCCTCGACGGGTCAGGGCTGTTTTGGCAGCAAAAGGGGGACCAACACAATATTAGGAAGGTGGTCATAATGTTATGCCTAATCAGTGTATATAAAACACAAGTACAAAACATAACTTAAACTAAAAAATAAAAGCTAAAAATACAAAAATAAGGGCTAATTCGAAACATTTATAGAATAGATTATATAATATATAAATAATACTAAAATAACACTGTAGATCATGTTTCATATTGATAGACAATCACATCATATAACATATCAAAGCTCTTATATTAGTATCACTGAGATACTATTATAGTTTTTTAATATTTTGAATTACTTTTTATTTTTGCATTTTCGGTTAGCATTTTAATTTTAGTTACATTTTTAGTAACTTTGACTGTTTTTGTCATTTTTAATTATGTTTATATAGTTTTTATAGATTTTTATTAAAGTTTTAGTTTTAGTCTTTCAAGTTAAACTAAATGAAACGAGAAATGTAGGTGAACTAGGTGAAATTTGTATGGTTTTAGTTTTGTTTAACTATAATAACTCTGCATCAAACTCTTAGCAGTCTCAGGTGTTTCTATGTAAAATATTCATCTTGTAGTTCAGCCTGACTGCTGGTAATAAGCTGCTTTTACCCGTCATGAGATTTTGTTCATCTGTCTGTTCTAGAAAAAAGACGCCGGTCTCTGGTGTAAGTCAGTGAGGGTGAGGAAAGATGGCGTTCTTGTCCTGAAGTGAGAACGCAGCTTCACTCAACTGTTGTACAAGAGCGCTAGTTTGGAGGAATCTGCCATTAAAAAGCCTTAATTTCTGAAATGACTTCAGGATGTCGTGTATAACGTCAGTTTTTAGCATTTTAATTCTCTCCTTCTTCATGAGGTAAAAAAGCACTCGTGTTATTTACAGTATATTCACTTGACGATACAACTGTCCCCTAAAGCGCTACATTACAAAATCTCCATCACAGTAAGATCAGAATTCACACGCATTTATTTGGACCGATAACGGAATAAGTTTCACGATGCTTTGTAAAGCATGCATTATAATTAAAGAAAGATATTAATAACTTGTTTTGCGTCAGCCTGGTTGCATTCAAAAGGTTTTAGAAGGTCAGGGCAAAAATGCATAATAAAGAACAAATATCATTGCACCATATTCTTTACAGTCAATACTACTGAACAACTGAAAAACAGATCACTCTATGTTATTCTCTTTAAAGGGGTCATGAACTGTTTTATTATTTTATAATGTTTCCTGTGGTGCATTTATAATGTTAGTATGATTTTTACAAAACGTGTCATAATTTAGAAATAAAAAGGCAAATGATTTTACAAAACTGATTTTAGCCTCTGCTCTGAATGCTCTGTTTGAAGGAGCGTGTCTGCTGTGAGACTTCAGTGTAAACGCCCACTGCTGTGATTGGCTGCTGTGAGACTTCAGTGTAAACGCCCACTGCTGCGATTGGCTGCTGTGAGACTTCATTGTTAACGCCCACTGCTGTGATTGGCTGCTGTGAGACGTCAGTGTAAACGCCCACTGCTGTGATTGGCTGCTGTGAGACTTCATTGTTAACGCCCACTGCTGTGATTGGCTGCTGTGAAACTTCAGTGTAAACGCCCACTGCTGTGATTGGCTGCTGTGAGACGTCAGTGTAAACGCCCACTGCTGTGATTGGCTGCTGTGAGACTTCATTGTTAACGCCCACTGCTGTGATTGGCTGCTGTGAAACTTCAGTGTAAACGCCCACTGCTGTGATTGGCTGCTGTGAGACTTCAGTGTAAACGCCCACTGCTGTGATTGGCTGCTGTGAAACTTCAGTGTAAACGCCCACTGCTGTGATTGGCTGCTGTGAGACTTCAGTGTAAACGCCCACTGCTGTGATTGGCTGCTGTGAGACTTCAGTGTAAACGCCCACTGCTGTGATTGGCTGCTGTGAGACTTCAGTGTAAACGCCCACTGCTGCGATTGGCTGCTGTGAGACTTCATTGTTAACGCCCACTGCTGTGATTGGCTGCTGTGAGACGTCAGTGTAAACGCCCACTGCTGTGATTGGCTGCTGTGAGACTTCATTGTTAACGCCCACTGCTGTGATTGGCTGCTGTGAAACTTCAGTGTAAACGCCCACTGCTGTGATTGGCTGCTGTGAGACGTCAGTGTAAACGCCCACTGCTGTGATTGGCTGCTGTGAGACTTCATTGTTAACGCCCACTGCTGTGATTGGCTGCTGTGAAACTTCAGTGTAAACGCCCACTGCTGTGATTGGCTGCTGTGAGACTTCAGTGTAAACGCCCACTGCTGTGATTGGCTGCTGTGAAACTTCAGTGTAAACGCCCACTGCTGTGATTGGCTGCTGTGAGACTTCAGTGTAAACGCCCACTGCTGTGATTGGCTGCTGTGAGACTTCAGTGTAAACGCCCACTGCTGTGATTGGCTGCTGTGAGACTTCAGTGTAAACGCTCACTGCTGTGATTGGCTAACATCTTTGTATATGAAATAAGTATTACATGTGTAACTCTCAAAAACTTTTAGCACGTTTTTACTATTACAGCTCTCAAGGTTAACTGATCGTGAAAAGTGTTGATTATAGCATTATATTTAGATCGACTTTACTGGAAGGTAATGTTGTTTTTAGTCCAGTGATCCTGTATCTCTCTTCTATCCTTGTCATCTCACTAACACGCCAGTGGGCGGCGTCAAAGATGCGATGATGTAGAAGTGGGCGTTGATCTGATTCTGTAGAAGAGGTCTATTACGTCATAATGTGACAAGATTCGAATTGAGTCGTTTGTAAATGCAAACATAGTGAAATACTGATAAAGACTTTTGACCATGTGGTTCAAACTGAGTTATGATGTCACTCCCTCAGATATGATGTCAGAAAGATTACATCATTATGTTTTAAAGAGGGAGAAGCCACGGAACAACAATTTAGAAAACAAGAGGACAGTTATTTAGCGAGTTTAAGACATACACTGAGTGCCTTACCTTTGCGGTACCAGGGTAGATACCAGGGGCAGGACACATTAACCGTGGTGCCGGCGGGGCCGTCGGGCCAACACACATACTGATCGAACGTCCTGTTACACACCAGCCCTGAAACACATACACACACACAGAGAGACTTCAGCTGTGATGGAAACACTAGTGCATCATAATCACAACATCTGTTCATCAGCGAGTCTGACCTGAGGCTGGCGGCGTGTTGATGAAGCTCTGAATACAGTCATTGGTATAGATCCGCCATTGTTCCTGCAGCAGTTTCAGAGATTTTCCAGAGGACACCTGCGAATATTACAAGCCACTTCACAACAGACTAAACATTTACAGTCTATTTCTGCAATTTTACAGATGAAGACACACATTACTATAGAGAACATGCTATGAATGAATTTCAATGACTTAATGCTATAAATATAATATCATATAATAACTCTATTTACTTCATTATTTATATACTATTATAGTATTTATTCATATTTTAATTAGTTTTTATTTTTCATATTTTCTTTAAAAAAATGTATGTGCTTTTGTAACTAATACAAATGACAAAACTTTAAATGAAAATATATATTTTAAATATAACTTTTATTTCCGTTTTTAGTTTTAGAAATTTTAGTTTAGATTTCAATTTAAACATTATTTATTTCAGTTAGCTCCCAGGGCAACATTTACACTTTCATTAAGTTTCATCTCATATTAATATTTTATTTCAATTACAGAAAGCAATTTTTTTTGCTATAAATATAATATAATATAATAACTCTATTTACTTCAGTTTTATTTTAGTATTATTTATATACCATTACAGTATTTAATCATATTTTTATAGGGTTTTGTTTGTATATTTTCACTTTAATGTGCTTTTGTCATTTATATTAGAATTTTTAAATAAATATTTATTTTTAGCTTTATTTCAGTTACCAAAAAAAATGTTTATTTAGTTTTAGTTAACAATAACAACATTGATTTGCTTTAAAACCAAATTTCTGTTACAGTTCCTCCAACAGAACTCAAACACGCTTCATTCATCGCTGTACTAAGAATATTTCCTCAGTTAAACTCAATCAACAGCATCCGTCACAATACGTCATTTAGCACAAACAGGCTTCCATTGGTTACAATATGGCATTTACAACTGAAGCCCAGGCAACAAACATTGAAACACACTTTCCAGTTAACCCAGTAAACATTTCCAGACAGCAACATAGTGTCGGCCCAGATCCGGGCCACATCTGGTACATCTGGATTCCACTCATAGATGTGGGCCGGATCTGAGCCGACACTATGTTGCTGTCTGGGTTTCGCATGTCAAAATTATGCAATAAAGGCTGTCGATAGAGTTGATTATTCTCTCACACCGAATCATTATCAAGCATCACAGAGATGCTGATGTGAGACAGACTTTAAAAGAGCTTTGCCAAGATTTTAATTGGCGTTCATGTGTAACATGAGGATTATCAGATGCTTCCTCAAACGCCTCAAAAATACCTGAGATAAATGATTCTTCTGATCTCCAGATGTAAAACCTTCTTTGATGTTGAAGCACAGCAGATCTTTTTATGAGGCTGAAACTCATTTATAATGTTTAAAAATCTGCTTCTTCAACAGACAATTTACATCCCCAATACCTGATCACATCTCAGTGATAAAGTCCATAAAAGAAGAGAAACACTGGACGACAATGTGGTGAATAAATGTAATGTGAACGTGAATCACAAAGAGCTAATGTCCTAGAGGAGTACTGAAGGCATTTGTCCTCGAAAGAAGAAATGAATAGTATATTTAACAGATCTGAGTATGTTGATGAGAAAGAAAAACACTGCAAAAATCATTTCATAATCCGCATTTTCATCTTGTTTGAGCAGAAATATCTAAATATGCCCAAAACACGATGCATTTACTTTGAAAATTAAACATGATGAAACTTCATAGTTTGAACAGAGTATATCTTGAAGGACTTTTTTTTCTGTATGAATTTAACAAAAGCGATTTATGTTTAAAACAAGGAAAAGACAATTTAACAATGAAATAAAAAATACTATTAATTTATTCATTCGGTCAGTAAGATAAAAAAAGAAAAAAAAAAGTAAGTAATGTTTTTATTTACAGGACCCGCTGGTCCTCTTCGTTTAGGGGTCACACTTGGCTTCTCCGAAGCTTTAAAATTTTTTTTACTTTCTTTCCCCCCCAGGAAAACCAATGTAATTTATTTTAGTTCAATAATATTTTTTGATTATTATTTAGAATTTTGAGGGTTTTTTATGATACTATGCAATATTTATAACATTTTTATTAGCTATTTTTCCCCATTGAAAATAATAATAAAAATTTTTTTTTTAATATCTAATATATTTTTTAATTATTTTTCAATTAAAACAGTATTCCATGTTAAAACAGAGACGAGGCATTCAAAATCCAATTTTTTGAAGGTAGATTAGTGCCGTCTGGTGGGAGTAAAAAAAGAAAAACGGCTGTTTTGACCACTAGATTCCTATATAACTCTATATAAAGTGGCTTATACATTTTCTATTGTTTTTAGACATAAATACTTATTTTTATTAAGTTGTGGATTTGGATTTATACTTAGACATTCTCAAAGACTACTTTTTGTCAAGGATTAGATTTATTTTTATTTTTGATGTTGATTTGAAGTGTCAGTTTTTGCATTCATTTTACTACATTCAAACCTGAGCAGAGAGGAGAACATTTTGGACATAACATCAAAATTCAATAAAAATGTAACAAAAATTAACAGCATAATAAATCTGATGTCTATTTTGCACTCTTGATATTTTAGAGAACACCCCTTTATTGCTGTGCACTTTTTTTCTGCATCATGGCTGATTTGTGGTTTGTATCACCAAAAGATTCCCTGAGTTTTTGTATTTTTGCGTATTTCCCATTCATTTCCTAAGTCGGTCATTTTTGACCGCGAAGGAGACAAGTGTAACTATTTTTTTTCTGACCCTTGAACATAACCGAATCATCTCCATGATTTTTTTGTGTGTTCACATAACTAATGCGACAAAAGTCACCAAGTGTCATCCCATTCTGATGAAGCAAAAAAAAATTAAAATTTCAAAACGTAAAAAGTTTCGGTCATTTTTGACTGAAGAGGACCTATTTCTATTTCAAATAAATGCTGTTTTTTTGTTTGTCAAATAATCCTGAAAATACTATATATCACGGTTTCCACAAAAATATGAAGCAGCGCAACTGTTTTCAACATTGATAATAATCAGAAATGTTTAATCATATGAGAATGATTTCTGAAGGATCATGTGACACTGGAGACTGGAGTAATGACGCTGAAAATACAGATTTGATCACAGGAATAAATTACACTTTAAAATATATTCACATAGAAATCAGTTATTTTAAATGGTAATAATATTTCACATTATTACAGATTTTACTGTATTTTTAATCAAATAAAAGCAACCTTGGTGAGCAGAAGAGACTTCTTTCAAACACATTACATTATATAATCGTCCTGACTTTTGACCGGTATATAGAGGATGTTTGACCTGAGTGTGTGCGGTCAGTGTGAAGAGGACCAGCAGCAGACAGACGGACATTCCTTACATCCAGCTCATCACTCGCTCTTCATCACACCACCTGCAGAAAACACACACACACACACACACAAAAGAGTCTTAAAGGAAGAAATAAAGAGCAGGAGTGTTAACTGCTGAGGGGTCTGGATGTGAAAGTTCTTCATCTGAATTAAACTCATTGGTTTTCCCCTCACAGAAATGGCTGTGATCATTATCATCAGGATCAGACTCATACAATGTGTGTGAGATATGAGTAAACTCCTATTTTGGCCAAATCCCTGCGGAGCATTCAGAACGGAAGAGATTTGCTCCTCAAATTTCCCACACTGACATTCCTCTGGTAACAGGCCATCATATCACAGACACACACACACACACACACACAGTAATAATAAGTGCAGAAAACATGACTGATAATCTGTTTTGGTGGAAAAGATCCGCTCCGTCCAACGGTCCCCTTCCACACGACAGCAAAATGTTTTTCTGAAGCCGGAGAACGGAACGAAATCTGAAACGTTTCTGCAAAAAACACCTTTACCATGGTAACATTTTTGGCTAAAACGTTTCAAATTCCATTCCGTTCCAATCTCTCTCTGCTGGACGTCTGTCGGTGCGTGTGTTTACTCCAGCCATGCAGAAGAACGTAAGAAGAACGTTTGCACGCGAGAACTAGAAAAGCAATTCCTGCTAGTTGAGCATAACCAAAAATTTACATTTAAAAAAAAAAAATTATAATATATATATATATACACACCGATCAGGCATAACATTATTGTGTTGGTCCCCCTTTTGCTGCCAAAACAGCCCTGACCCGTCGAGGCATGGACTCCACTAGACCCCTGAAGGTGTGCTGTGGTATCTGGCCCAAGATGTTAGCAGCAGATCCTTTAAGTCCTGTAAGTTGCGAGGTGGGGCCTCCATGGATCTGACTTGTTTGTTCAGCACATCCCACAGATGCTCGATTGGATTGAGATCTGGGGAATTTGGAGGCCAAGTCAACACCTTAAACTCGTTGTTGTGCTCCTCAAACCATTCCTGAACCATTTTTGCTTTGTGGCAGGAGCATTATCCTGCTGAAAGAGCCACAGTCACCAGGGAATACCGTTTCCATGAGAGAGTGTACATGTTCTGCAACAATGCTTAGGTAGGTGGTACGTGTCAAAGTAACATCCACATGGATGGCAGTACCCAAGGTTTCCCAGCAGAACATTGCCCAAAGCATCACACTGCCTCCGCCGGCTTGCCTTCTTCCCATAGTGCATCCTGGTGCCATGTGTTCCCCAGGTAAGTGACACACACAAAGAAAACGTGATTCATCAGACCAGGCCACCTTCTTCCATTGCTCCGTGGTCCAGTTCTGATGCTCACGTGCCACTGTTGGTGCTTTCGTCATTGGACAGGGATCAGCATGGGCACCCTGACTGGTCTGCGGGCAAACTGAGATGCTCTGTGTATTCTGACACCTTTCTATCAGAACCAGCATTAACTTCTTGAGCAATTTGGGCTCCAGTAGCTCGTCTGTTTGATCAGACCACACGGGCCAGCCTTCGCTCCCCACGTGCATCAATGAGCCTTGGCCGCCCATGACCCTGTCGCCGGTTCTCCACAGTTCCTTCCATGATGGCGGCGCGAGTACATCGCGAGGCTCGGGGTCTCTCCAGATTCTGCAATGTTGCGGTATATTTCTTGCTCATTTCGGGTCTGTTCATGCAGAACAGTTGTGCCTTTACATCGTACACCCGATGTGAGCTTTTGGATATTGGTTTGCGAATTTCCGACAGTTTTATGGACAACCTTCGACTCCTTCCTGAGATCACCAGAACACCCGATGCTATGCACTCTACCCGTCCAGGCGGAAGTGCTCGCAGGCGGCGTCGAGATCGTAAACAAAGGCGGGGGAAGCGCGGAGGACTAAGAGCTAAGCTAAAGCTAACACCACACCGGCTCTCTTTACCCAGCATTTTCCTTGCCAATGTACGGTCGCTGGTGAACAAAATGGAGGAGATTCGACTCAGTATCACACACAGCAAGAGACTTTTGAACTGTAACGTCTTAATATTCACGGAAACATGGTTAAACAGCGGAATACCGGACAACGCTATTGAGCTAGCGGGACGCCACACACTCCGGGCGGATAGAACATTAGATGGCTCCGGTAAGACCAGAGGTGGTGGATTGTGCATTTACATTAACAAAGCTTGGTGCACAAACTCTGCTATTGTTGGGAGACATTGTTCAGCTAACCTTGAGTTTCTCATGGTTAAATGTAGACCGTTTTATCTACCGCGGGAGTTCACTTCCACCATTATAACTGCAGCCTATATTCCCCCGGATGCTGATGCTAAGCTTGCTATGAAAGAACTTCACACAGCCATCAGTAAACAACAGACTGTTCACCCAGAAGCTGCGTTTATTGTTGCTGGTGATTTTAATCATTCAAACTTAAAGTCAGTGCTACCGAAATTTCACCAGCATGTTTCCTGTCACACCAGAGGAAACAAAACTTTAGACCATGTTTACACAAACATGGCTGGAGCTTACGTTGCGACACCCCTCCCCCACCTGGGACAGTCAGATCACCTTTCTTTGTTCCTCACCCCCAAATATGCACCCCTCATCAACCGTGTGAAGCCATCAGTGAAGACCATCAAGGTGTGGCCTGAGGGGGCAGATCTCATACTCCAGGAAAGGTTTCTACACACAGACTGGAGTATGTTTGCTTCCCAAGCCACCAGTGGCTCTCACACAGACATTGACTGCTACACCTCCTCTGTACTGGATTATATCAACACCACCACTGACAGTGTTACAACCCAGAAGCAGATCACCACATACCCTAATCAGAAGCCATGGATGAACAGGGAAGTACGACTCCTGTTGAAGACACGCAATGCTGCCTTCAGATCAGGAGATGCACAAGCCTACAGCACATCCAGAGCAAACCTGAAGAGGGGCATCAAAGAGGCCAAGCACTGCTACAAGCTAAAGATAGAGGGACACTTTTCCAACTTTGACCCTCGACGCATGTGGCAGGGCATTCAGGCCATCAGTGACTACAAACCCACCCACTCCACCCCCGCAGCCACTGACATCAACTTCCTGAACGAGCTAAATTACTTTTATGCTCGCTTTGAAAGAGACAACAGAGAAACTGCCACCAAGGCCAAACCCTCTGCTGACCACCCGCCAATCACACTCTCCTCCACAGACGTCTGCAATGCACTGGGTCGAATCAGCCCGCACAAGGCTGCTGGACCAGACAACATCCCTGGACGAGTACTCAGGGCATGTGCAGAACAGCTCGCTGGGGTTTTTACAGACATTTTCAACTTGTCTCTTGCCCAAGAAACCATACCAACATGCTTTAAATGCACTTCCATTGTGCCAGTACCAAAACACTCTAGCCCGAGGTGCCTTAACGACTACCGCCCTGTAGCACTCACACCCATCGTTATGAAGTGCTTTGAGCGGTTGGTCTTGGCACATCTAAAAGACTCTCTACCATCCACATTGGACTCACACCAGTTTGCCTACCGTAGCAATAGGAGCACAGAGGATGCAGTCTCCTTGGCACTGCACTCTGTGCTTACACATCTGGACAATAAGAACACGTATGCACGTATGCTGTTTGTTGACTTCAGCTCAGCATTCAACACTGTCATCCCAACCAAGTTAATAGCCAAACTTGGAGACCTGGGCATCAACACCTCAATGTGCAACTGGATATTGGACTTCCTGACCAACAGACCCCAGAATGTTCGATCAGGCTCCACCTACTCCACCTCCACCACACTCAATACTGGCGTACCACAGGGCTGTGTGCTAAGCCCATTTCTCTACTCCCTCTTCACCTCCGATTGCAAGCCTGTGTATGGATCTAATTCCATCATCAAGTTTGCGGACGACACTACGGTGATTGGACTCATCAGCAACAACGATGAGACCGCCTATAGGGAGGAGATCCAGCACCTGGCCACATGGTGCACTGAAAATAATCTGCTCCTCAACACCACCAAAACAAAAGAACTCATCGTGGACTTCAGGAAAGAGGCAAGAGGCACACACGACACCATCCACATCAATGGAACGGCTGTTGAGCGTGTCTCCAGTTTCAAGTTCCTGGGGATCCACATCTCGGCGGACATGTCCTGGACAACCAACACCTCCAGCCTGGTCAAGAAGGCTCACCAGCGTCTTTTCTTCCTGAGGACACTGAGGAAGAATCAGCTATCCTCGGCTATACTGGTGAACTTCTATCGCTGCGCAATAGAAAGCATCCTGACCAACTGTGTTACAGTATGGTATGGGAGCTGCTCTGCTGCAGAGCGCAAGGCACTACAGCGGGTGGTGAAAACCGCCCAGCGCATCACAGGGACTCCACTACCTGCCATCGACCACATCCAGAGGAAACGCTGTCTGCATCGAGCTCGCAGCATCCTTAAGGACTCCTCTCACCCAGCCCACAAACTGTTTTCTCTCCTGCCCTCTGGTAGGCGTTTCAGGTGCCTCCGGACCAGGACCAGCAGACTTAAGAACAGTTTTTTTCCCAGAACTGTCTCCATATTGAACTCTAACCCTCGTTGATCCCACTCCCCCTATACACTGATAACCCTCCTCTCCCCCTCACATCTGCCTTCACTTGTTATTTGCACTACTGGATGCTCATTTGCACTATCGACTGTTTATTACAGTAACCCCTGTACATATATGCATCTTGCACTACTTACCTAACTGGAATATGCTCATTTGCACTATCGACTGTTACTACAGTAACACCTGTTCATATATGCATCTTGCACTACTACCTTACTAAAATATGCTCATTTGCACTATATCGTTCATTGCTATACTGCCCATCTTAGCTAACATATCATTATATACATCTATCTGTAAATTCTGCTTATAGTAATAGCCATCTGTATATATATTCAGTACATATCTACCCTGTAAATTCTGTTTATAGTAATATCCATCCGTATATTACATTCAGTATATATCTATCTATCTGTAAATTCTGTTTACAATAATAGCCATCTGTATATATATATTCAGTACATATCTATCTGTAAATTCTGTTCAGTATATATCTATCTGCAAACTGTTTATAGCAACATCCATCTGTATATTATATTCTATACATATCTATCTGTAAATTCTATTTATAGTAATAGCCATCTTTATATTTATTCAGTACATATTCATGTCCTGCACTTGCTGCTATTGCACTTCTGGTTAGACCCAAACTGCATTTCGTTGCCTCGTACCTGTACTTGTGTAATGACAATAAAGTTGAATCTAATCATCTAATCTAATCTTGGAGCACTTTTGATAGATCCTGACCACTGCAGACCGGGAACACCCCACAAGAGCTGCAGTTCCCTTTCAGTCGGACATTTCGACGTACGTCGGAATTGACCGACGAATTGGGGATCATTTTCAGAGACCAATCTACTTCGAGTGTATAAAAACGAGCCAATAATGTTGGCATGCGGTCCACGCACCGCCCCGCAACGCGGGTATAAATACGGAAGTGGAATACCGCATCCTCGCTTTCAACTTCGGAGCCGAACAGTTTGTTATCGAGTTGTTTTCTGCAACGGGTGTTCTCTAAGAACGAGTCTACGGAATCGCTTACCAGTGCGGGTGTGACGGCGCGAATCAGCGAGTGGCCGCTGCAACACTTCTTCCTTTTGTTGTTTTCGTTGGTATCGCTGGGCGTTTCCCTCTTGAGTGCTCACACGGGCTTGCACTTCCGCACCGTTGTGAGCCGCGGCCATCTCCCTGAGTGCTTCAGCACTACTAAAAGAGCGTTTCCATTCCTAAAAGAGCAGCACGGTTTGACCCTGTGTCTTTTTCAAGATGTCATTCAAACCGTGTATTTCTGGATGCCGTCGTTTTCTGTCCCCAGTTGACGGTCATGATCGCTGCCTCACGTGTTTGGGCATTCAGCACGCTGAAGCGGCGTTCATGGATGACTCATGTTCCCATTGTGGGAACATGACCATCGCAGTTTTACGGTCTAGGCTCGAGTACCTCAGAAGGGGTGGAGTCCCATTGTGCATCCCCCGATCTAGTGGCCCTCCAGCTGCGAAGCAGAGGGCTGCTACTTTGGCTGATGCCTTTGGTGGAGACCTGAGGGTGACAGTGAGGGCTTCCCCGACGGGCCAACAAGCCCCTTGGGCCCCTCCCCCCTCCGCTGCGCCGGTAGAGCTTCCGGAAGAGCGGCCTGGCCCCAGCCATGGGGGGCCGGCCGTTTCATTTGGAGCTCCAGCTGAGGATATGATTTCGATGGCTGCATCGGAGGATGAGGATCCGGCTACGTTGCCCCCTTCGGGTGTGGTAGCGTTGCCCGAATCTGATCCAGAACTTACGGCTATGCTTTCCCGGGCCGCCGCAAGTGTCGGGCTCGAGTGGAACCCGAACCTTCGCGGTTGGACGATTGGTTTCTCGGGACGGCCCGCGCTGGTTTCTTAGCGCCCCGCCCCGGTTCCATTCTTCCCGGAAGTGCATCAGGAGCTCACGAAGTCGTGGACAGCGCCGTATAGCGCTCGATCCTGATCTAGCGACTCCTCCATCCTCACTACCCTCGATGGTGGCGCAGCTAAGGGGTACACGGCGATTCCCCCAGTCGAGCGGTCCGTGGCGATGCAACTGTGTCCCAGGGCCGCTGCAGACTGGCGGGCTAACCCGCGTCTCCCCTCCCGGGCGTGTAAGTTCTCGTCCGGTCTAACGGGCAAGGCTTACACAGCCTGTGGAGAGGCTGCGTCGTCTTTGCATGCCATGGCGCTCCTGCAGGTCTATCAGGCCAAAGCGCTAAAGGAACTGCACGAGGGTAGTTCCGACCCTGTCTGTCAGGCCGGCCTTTTCGGCGACGCCATCGAGAGCTTTGCCCAGCAGTTCTCGGTGGCCCAAAAGCAGACGGAGGCGATTAAGAACATTCTGCCCCGGCGACCAGCTGCTGCCTCCACCCCGTCGCCGGTCGCAGCTCCTCCGCCTGCCCGTCGCCCGAGGGCGTCCCCCTGCGTCTGCCTCCTCCCCTGCTAAGCCCAAGCAGCAGCCTCCACCCGGGAAGCAGGGCGCCGGACGCAAAGGGGCCACCCAGCCCGCTCAGGGTTCCGCCAAACCTTCCGGCAAACGTAAGGGTAAGCGGCCCTGAGACGGGCAGCCCAGGGACGTTGGGAGCTACTCCGAGGGAGATGGTGTCCGCACCCCTCTCCCCCCCCCCCCCGCCTTGCCACTCCTGGCCTCTCCTCTTTTCGCCAGAACGCGGTGTGCGGCTAGAGGACGCCTTCGGGCCTTCTCTCCCACACACTGCCCCACCTTGGAGCGGTCAGACAACACTTCGGGTCGCCTCCGGGCCGTCCGGGTCGGGTCTGTCCACTCCCCCTCGCTGCCCCACCCTGGGTACGTCTGTGGTGCCGTTGGTCCCGCTTGCTCGGTCTCTGGGAGCCTGGCTAGCGCTCCCCAGACCGCCTCGCTGGCTCATCCGTACCATCAGACTCGGTTACGCGATTCAGTTCGCACACCGGCCGCCCAAGTACAAGGGCATCCTCTTCACCTCTGTGCGAAGCAGCGATGCCCACATCTTGCGGTCCGAGATCGATGTCCTACTGGCGAAGGGCGCGGTCGAGCCGGTTCCTCAAGGAGATATGAAGGCGGGCTTTTACAGCCCTTACTTCATTGTACCCAAGAAAGGGGGTGGGTTACGACCAATCTTGGACATGCGTGTCCTGAATCGGGCCCTGCACAAGCTTCCGTTCAGGATGTTAACGCAGAAACGCATTTTCGAATGCATCCGTCCCCGAGATTGGTTTGCAGCGATCGACCTGAAGGACGCGTACTTTCATGTGTCTATCCTCCCTCGACACAGACCGTTCCTACGCTTTGCGTTCGAGGGGAAGGCATATCAGTACAAGGTCTTACCCTTCGGGCTGTCCCTGTCGCCTCGCGTCTTTACGAAGGTCGCGGAGGCAGCCATTGTTCCACTCAGAGAACGCGGCGTTCGCATTCTCAACTATCTCGACGACTGGCTCATTCTTGCCCAGTCTCGGGAACAGTTGTGCGAACACAGGGACCTGGTGCTCCGTCACCTCAGCCTGCTTGGGCAAGAGAGCAAACTCTGTCCCACGCAGAGGATCTCTTATCTCGGTATGGAACTGGACTCGGTCAACCAGACTGCGCGCCTCACAGAGGAGCGAGTCCAGTCAGTGTTGAACTGCTTGAATACGTTCAAGAGCAGGACAGCGGTCCCACTGAAATTCTTTCAGAGGCTCCTGGGGCATATGGCATCTGCAGCCGCGGTAACGCCGCTCGGATTGCTTCATATGAGACCGCTTCAGCACTGGCTTCATGGCCAAGTCCCGAGATGGCCGTGGCAGAGCGGCAAGTATCGGGTTCCAGTTACTCCGTACTGTCGCCAAACCTTCAGCCCGTGGTCAGACCCCTCGTTTCTACGGGCAGGAGTGCCCTTAGAACGGGTGTCCAGGCATGCTGTGGTCTTCACGGATGCCTCTTCCACCGGCTGGGGGGCCACGTACAACGGGCATGCAGTCTCGGGTCTGTGGACGGGGCCCCAGCTGCATTGGCATATAAATTGCCTCGAGTTGCTTGCAGTACGTCTTGCTCTAAGCCGCCTCAAAAAGCCGCTTCAGGGCAAGCACGTTCTGGTCCGTACGGACAGTACTGCGGCCGTTGCGTACATCAACCGTCAGGGTGGTCTACGCTCCCGTCGCATGATGCAACTCGCCCGCCATCTCCTTCTGTGGAGTCAGAAGCATCTGAGGTCGCTTCGGGCCATTCACATCCCTGGTGCGCTGAACCAGACAGCCGACAAGCTCTCTCGTCAGCCGACACTTCCGGGAGAGTGGCGACTCCACCCCCGGACCGTCCAGCTGATATGGGACCTTTTCGGAGCCGCACAGGTAGACCTGTTTGCCTCTCCGGACTCGACCCATTGCCAGTTGTATTATTCCCTGACCGGGGGTACCCTCGGCACGGATGCACTGGCGCACAGCTGGCCCCGGGACCTACGCAAGTATGCGTTTCCCCCAGTGAGCCTTCTAGCACAGACTCTGTGCAAGGTCAGGGAGGACGAGGAGCAGGTCTTGCTAGTTGCGCCCTACTGGCCCAACCGGACCTGGTTCTCCGAACTAACTCTCCTCTCGACAGCCCCTCCCTGGCCGATTCCCCTGAGGAAGGACCTTCTTTCTCAGGGACGGGGCACACTATGGCACCCGCGTCCAGACCTCTGGAAACTCCATGTCTGGTCCCTGGACGGGACGCCGAGGTTCTAGGTGGCCTGCCACAAGCTGTGGCAGACACCATCGCTTCAGCTAGAGCCCCCTCTACGAGGCACCTCTATACACTGAAGTGGAACCTGTTCGTTGACTGGTGTTCTTCCCGCCAGGAAGACCCCCGAAGGTGTTCGGTTAATATCGTGCTTTCCTTCCTGCAAGAAGGGTTGGAGCGAAGGCTGTCTCCCTCCACCCTCAAAGTGTACGTCGCCGCAATTGCTGCGCATCACGACGTAATAGCGGGTAAGTCCTTGGGTAAGCACGACTTAATCGTCAGGTTCCTCAGAGGTGCGAGGAGACTGAATCCTCCTCGTCCAACCTCGATACCCTCTTGGGACTTAGCCCTGGTGCTTAGAGCGGAAACGGCTAACCCTGTCGAGCTCCTCCGTCACCCTTCGGTGTCAGACGTTGCGGCCGTTTGACGCCAGGCCTGCACCCGTATGCTTGTGGAACGTGTGTGTAGGCTGGGTCCATATGTTTTGGTTCCCTTACAATAACCCCATATGTGTATTCCATGGTACCAGCTACCCTACTCGGCTAGCCCTGTGTCTTTCCCTTGACAGAGCTCGCTCTGTCGTCTCTGGTGGTGTTCTTCCCCCCCTGGAATCAGGCTGGATCCACCCCAGAGACTGCCATAGGTAGCACTGCCCTGCTAGGTTAGTCCTTATGAGTATTTCCACCTCTCCTTCCTCTGAAGGACGTGGCTCCGCAGCGTACCATCTCCCTGAGACGGGCACGCTTTCCCAGCGTTATCCAATAGTCACGCTGAGTGGGTCTCGCAGAAACAGCTGTGACGGACCTTCCCTGCTTGGTGCCCTGACTTCTG